>JARYGA010006335.1:0-126644 GCA_030545235.1 Helianthus tuberosus
ACAGTTGTCACACTTCCCCTTTTTGGCCTTGTTGTTGCTATTCGCCCAATCACCTTCTTGAAATTCACTGAGCTTTCTTTTGTTCTTCTCAGAAGCGTACTCAAGACAGTGGAGGACCAAGCCAATACGAGGCGAACCATACGAGGATCTTGTGTATTAGAGAAATCAGTATATATTGTTGTTGATTGTTGACTGATTATCTAAATGATTCATCAATTCCTGAAGGCTCTACTAGAAGAAAGGATCTCCGCTGCTATCGCCCAATACGAGGTGAACCGTACTCAAGATAGTGGAGGACCAAGCAACGCTAGACGTAACGGGCATGGAGATTCGTCTGGAGGAAACGCAGCTCAAGGCTGCACTTTCAAGCAGTTTCTCGACTGCAAGCCGATGAACTATGATGGCACAGGAGGTGCAATAGCATTTGTACGCTGGACGGAGAAGACTGAAGCTACTATCAGCATGAAGAAGTGTACCGCGGATCAACAAGTCACCTTTGCTACTGGGTTATTTGTCGATGAAGCTCTGACTTGGTGGAACTTGCAAGCCCAAACCTTGGGCGATGATGCCGCTTATGGCCTAACCTGGGAGGAACTGAAGGAAAGAATGAGAGAGAAGTATTGCTCTCGTGCTGAACTCCAAAGACTGGAGACGGAGTTCTGGAACTTGACCATGGAAGGTGCCGACATTAATGGATATACTCAAAGGTTCCACGATATGTCTAGAGTGCTTCCCTACATGGTGACTCCCGAATTTAAGCGTGTTGAACGCTACATTTGGGGACTGGCCCCAGAGTTTCGCGACATGGTAACTTTAGCCAAACCTCAAACAATCACCGAGGCTGTAACTCTGGCTGTCAGCCTTACTGAAGATTGTGTTCGTATGAAGAAGTTATCGCTGAACCCCACTGAAAAGACCGAGACGCATGCTGAGTCGTCCGGTGACAAAAAGAGAAAGCATACAAGTTTGAACCAAGCAATTCACAACAACAAGGGTTTCAGCAAGAAGCGCGACACTAACCCGCCTCAGGAGACGAAAACCCTTGTAACCAAAGGATACCAAGGCACCATGCCTAAATGCCAAAAATGTAAGTTTCATCATGAAGGAGCTTGTCTCATTCCAAGGTGCGACAAATGTGGCAGGTTGGGTCATCAAGAAGAAGACTGTTGGGGAAAAGGAAAGAACCGGAATGGAAATGGTGCTGGTAACAAGAATGGTAACGGGAAGGGGCGGAACCAAGGATGCTTCAGTTGTGGAAGCAATGATCATTTCATGAAGGACTGACCAAAGGGAAACAATGCTCAGGCTCGAGCATTTGTGATTGGAGCAAAGAACGCACGCGAGGACCCTAATGTGGTCACCGGTACGTTTATCATTAACAATCACTTTGCATCCATATTATTTGACACTGGCGCCGATTATAGCTTCATGTCTGTGGAATTTAAACGCATGCTTGGAATAGAATCTAGTAGATTAGGAATTCCTTATTCCATAGAACTAGCCAATGGTAAACTTGTTGAATCGGGCGAAGTCGTTAGAGGCTGCTCATTAGAACTTGGTGAACGAAATTTTAGCATCGACCTCTTACCTATTCAATTGGGTAGCTTCGACGTAGTGGTCGGAATGGACTGGTTATCCAAAAACAAAGCTGAAGTTATTTGTCACGAGAAAATCATTCGCATCCCTCTGTCGAATGATGAAACTCTCATTGTACATGGAGAAAAACGAGACGCGCCTCTACGAATCATCAGTTGCATGAAGGCTCAGAAGTGCTTAAGGAAAGGATGTGTTGCCTTCCTAGCACATGTTGTAGATAAGAAGGCCGGGGAGCCGAAACTCGAAGACATTCCTGTGGTGAAGGAATTCCCTGATGTTTTTCCCGAAGATCTGCCAGGACTACCTCCGCAACGACAAGTCGAATTTCGCATAGACTTGGTTCCAGGAGCCGCTCCTATAGCCAAGGCTCCTTATCGACTTGCGCCATCCGAAATGCAAGAATTATCTACACAACTTCAGGAGTTGTTGGATAAAGGATTCATAAGGCCAAGCTTCTCACCTTGGGGAGCTCCAGTATTGTTCGTAAAGAAAAAGGATGGAACTCTGTGGATGTGTATCGATTACAGAGAACTGAACAAGCTCACGATCAAGAATCGGTATCCATTACCGAGGATTGATGACTTATTTGATCAACTGCAAGGATCAAGCTACCATTCCAAGATCGATCTTCGATCTGGATACCATCAGCTAAGAATCCAAGAAGAAAGCGTGCCAAAGATTGCTTTCAGAACGCGATACGGGCATTACGAATTTCTTGTGATGCCATTCGGGCTGATGAATGCACCCGCGGTCTTTATGGATCTGATGAACCGCGTATGCAAGCCATATCTCGATAAATTCGTGATTGTATTTATCGATGATATCCTGATCTACTCGCAAACGAAAGAAGAACACGAGCAACACCTCAGAACTATTCTGGAACTACTGAAGAAAGAGAAGCTTTATGCAAAGTTCTCGAAATGCGAATTTTGGATTCGTGAAGTACAATTTCTAGGTCACGTTGTGAACGAGAAGGGCATTCATGTAGACCCATCCAAGATTGAAGCAATAAAGAACTGGGAAGCCCCCAAAACCCCAACTGAAGTTCGTCAATTTTTGGGCTTAGCGGGCTATTATCGGCGATTCATCGAGAATTTCTCAAAGATAGCTCAATCGCTAACGAGCCTTACTCAGAAAGACAAGAAATATGACTGGGGTTACAAACAGGAAGAAGCCTTCCAGCTACTTAAAAACAAGCTATGCGATGCACCAATAATATCCTTACCCGAAGGCACTGAAGACTTCGTGTTGTACTGCAACGCCTCACGACAAGGTTTGGGTTGCGTGCTTATGCAGCTCCAAAAAGTCATCGCTTATGCTTCAAGACAGTTGAAGGTACATGAAAGAAACTACACCACTCACGACCTGGAGCTGGGAGCAATGGTATTTGCCTTGAAGATCTGCCGACACTATCTATATGGTACTCGATGTACAATTTTCACAGATCACAAAAGCCTGCAGCACATATTTGATCAGAAAGAATTAAACATGCGACAACGACGATGGGTCGAGCTGCTGAATGACTATGACTATGAGATTAAGTACCATCCTGGAAAAGCAAATGTTGTAGCAGACGCTTTAAGCCGAAAAGAAAGGGTTAAGACCCTAAGGGTTCGAGCATTGGAAATGACCATACGAACGAACCTCACTACACGTATTCGTGATGCACAACAAGAAGCCCTTAAGATGGAAAACCGTAAAACTGAATACCTCCGGGGTATGTTGAAATACATGGTGCCGAATGAAAAGGGAGCCTTATACTTTAAGAAGCGTATTTGGGTTCCGCTCTATGGTGGCCTACGAGAAGTCATCCTTGATGAAGCGCACAAATCGAGATATTCGATCCATCCAAGATCGGACAAAATGTATCAAGACTTGAAGGAATATTACTGGTGGCCGAGACTTAAAAGATATGTTGATGTTTATGTTGGAAAATGCCTAACTTGTGCCAAGGTTAAGGCAGAATATCAGAAACCGTCCGGCCTACTACAACAACCAGAGATACCCATGTGGAAGTGGGAGCAAATCTCGATGGACTTCATAACGAAATTACCCAGGACCCCGAGAGGGCACGATATGATATGGGTGATAGTTGATCGATTGACGAAATCTGCGCATTTCCTACCGATCCGAGAAAAAGACAGCACTGGAAAGCTTGCTGAGATATAGTTAAAAGAAATTGTGGCACGACATGGAGTGCCAATCTCAATTATTTCAGACAGAGATGGACGCTTTGTCTCAAGAATCTGGCAATCATTTCAGGAAGCCTTTGGATCTCAATTAGATCTAAGCACGGCCTTCCATCCACAAACAGACGGCCAGAGCGAACGGACTATACAAACGTTAGAAGATATGCTTCGCGCATGTGTCATGGATCTGGGCTGCAGCTGGGATACTCATCTACCTTTAGTTAAGTTTTCCTACAATAACAGTTATCATACGAGCATAAAAGCCGCACCGTTCGAAGCTCTGTATGGCCGCAAGTGTCGATCGCCCTTATGTTGGGCAGATGCTGGAGATAAACGTATGGTTGGTCCTGAACTTGTACAAGGGACAACCGACAAGATTGCGCAGATCCGAGAGCGCATTAAGGCGGCTCGAGATCGACAAAAGAGCTACGCTGATCTGAAAAGAAAACCAGTAGAATTCGAGGTGGGAGACAAAGTGTTGTTAAAGGTCTCACCTTGGAAGGGCGTAGTAAGATTTGGAAAACGTGGAAAGCTAAATCCACGATACATCGGACCATTCAGAATATTAGAAAGAATTGGTATCGTGGCATACAAGTTGGAATTACCGAAAGAACTTAATGGAGTACATGATACGTTCCATGTATCCAACCTCAAGAAGATTCCAACACAAGAAAACATGATTATCCCGGTGGATGAAGAGCATATTGATGACGCCCTCCGATTTACAGAACAACCTGTTGAGGTTACAGACTGGAAAGTCAACAAGACCAGGAGGAGCACTGTTAAACTTATCAAAGTACGTTGGAACTCTAAGCACGGACCCGAGTACACGTGGGAACGTGAAGACCAGTTCAAGGAAAAGTATCCCCACCTATTCAAGAAGACTCCAGCGAGAGTTAGTTCAGCCTGAATTTCGGGACGAAATTCTTTTAACGGGGGGAGACTGTGACAACTGCCACAAACCGGTAATTTTTATACACTTTAATTATTATTTAATGACTGCAATTATGTGCTTAAATGTCAGCATTGACTGATTACATGCTAAACAAGTGAATTCATGCACGTTGTATACTACAAAATATTGCTTTATGCATAAACGAGAGCGTTGCGTCAGAAATACTAGTAAACTCACCGGTAAGACACTCTGCGTCAACAGAACTGCAGAAAGCAGTCAGACAATAAAATTGGAGCCTAGGTGTAGGTCCAACGACAAGAATACATTAAAACCCTAGAATACATACAAGGGTTTACACATATACCTTACGGAAGCTAAAATACGCACTAAAAAGCACCCGAAACGCACTTCAAGTGCAGAATTTTAATAAATTCAGCTCTAATCAGCTTTTAGACATATAAATATCATGCAGAAATTTCGTTTTATCATCCAGAATATTTCCCTAAGTGTCGGGAATCGAAATTATTACAAAAGGGTACTTAAAAGACACTAAACGGTGCAATTTAGCACTTTAACGAACCGGTGTCTAACCGAACAACCGGATATTACCCGGAACACCAAAATAATGCTAGAAGCATTGCTTTTATTTTTCTGAGATAGTTAGGGTCCCCGAACACCCTAACACACTATATATTATACAACACACCTTAATACACTAACTAAATCATTCAAACTTAACTAGATTAGTTACTTTATCATTACAACCCAACCCCCCTACCCCCCCCCCCCCCATTGACGGTCACATGTGGGGTGGACACCCCCACATTTCTTTTGATTAATTTATTCAAGTTGTTGGGTAATTAGAAGTACATTATATGTTGGATAAACATAAAACTTGGTTTATAAATAAGTATAGAAGTTAACCCTTCTCTCACTTCCAACCATCACAACATCAAACCTTCTCTCTTCCCTTCTTCCTCCCTCACGGCCGAACACCATCACCACCATACATCCACCATCAAGCTCTTGTTCAAGCCATTTCCATACACTCAAAGGTGCAAGAGGTCCTAAAAACAAGCTTGGTGCACTCAGAAGCTCAAGGACCACTCTTGTTTTCTTTTAACCACCACATTTATACTCTTGAACTTCCCTAGCCTTGTGCTAGTAGTAAGTGCTTCAAATCTTCATCTTGTTCTTATTTTTGGTGGTTAATAGTTGATAGAATGATTAAATGATGAAAACTCTAATGAACATAATCTAAGTCTTGAACATAAAGGGATAAAGAGTGGATAAAGAGAAGATATATGGTTAAATCATGTAGATCTTGTGTTGTTATGATTATTACATGTTGTTTGCTAGTAGAAGCAAGATGGATCATCATCTAGACATACTAGTTCGTGTTTAAGAACATCAACTAGTAAGATGTAAAAGTTAGGAATATGAAAGATGATGAATCCATCCATACTTGAACCTTGAACTTGAATAAATATAATTTTTCTTGAAAAATAAGATTCTAAACTTGTAGATCTAAAGATCTACAAGTGGTTTTTCGGAAGAACCAAATGAAAGATACTAGTCTTGTTAAAACCCGGATCTTGTGTGAACTAAACACATTTTTAGAAGGTAAACAAGTGTATAAACACTTGTGTAACAAGAAAATTTCACGAAGAAATATTTTTGGAAATCATGACTAGGAGTTGTGAAAATACAAACTCTTTAAAAATAAAGTTTTTAAGAAACTAATCATATTTTTAAAGGTAACAAGAATTACTAAATGTGCTAGTAAGTTACTACACATTTTTGTTAATTCTCAAGTTCATGAATTAGAGAAATTAGTATATATTGTTGTTGATTGTTGACTGATTGTTGTTGAAAAATTGCTTGTTGATTTTAAAAGAAAATAAACACATGTTTTGAAAACATGGGAAACCTCCATTTTTAGGGGAAACTCTGTCAAAAATTTTATAAATTTTGACACTTAGAAAAATATAAGTTTTTGAGAAACTTATTCCCTAAAAATGTATTTAAAAATTTACCAAGGTTTCCCTAATCTTTGGTGATAAGAAATGAGGATTTCTTCAAGAATAAAAATGGATATTAAGTATGTATATACTTTTTTAAGAAAAATATATATTATTTGATCACCAAACGTTGTGCTAAGTTATGTAGTGTGTATTAGGACTTGAAAATACACTAAATATTCACGAGAAGTAAAAACACAAAAATACACATACAACGTACAAGATACATAATTCAGGTGCAAAGTGCAAAACACGAGATACTTATATTAATTTTTGAGAAAATAATATAAGTAAGATACTTGGTTAAAAATATAAAATATTTTTAACACAACAATACAAATACAAAAGATAGTGACTTGTGCTTGTACGAAACAAGTCTAGTGACTGACGATAAGAAAACGCGTATAGGTCACGACGTTAATTAAGCAAATCCGGTGAAGTTTACGACGCAAGGAATGCAAAGTTGTGAGTTCATGCTCCCCCTTTTCTTTTAACTGTTTTCAGTTTTATAACTTCGGGGGTGAAATACATGTTACAAATATTACTATGTTTACAAACGGTATGATAACAAGAAGCACACTTGGTGAGAACGAGTACCAAGTGTGATGAGATATAAGAATACAAGAAGCGCACTTGGTGAGGACGAGTACCAAGTATGATGCGTTATGAGAAATGATACGAGAAATCGTGTCACGAATAGGGTACATAAGCACCATTAATCAACAATATACCTAGACCGCAGAACAAAAGGTTAGATCTAACGGGTGTCGGGCAGCCACACTCTTGGTGAGGACGAGTACCGAGTAGTGCTTTTGTGTCTCAGAATATGCCAACTAGAAAAATGCCTAAGGTTTGGTGACTTCCTATGTCGTGTCTCATGCTAATGGCCTTGGAACCCATTAACAATCCTGATACTTACAGGAATAATTTATTTAGATAAGATTCATACCATACTAAAACGTGACTTATACTTGAGTACGTGGGGTACACAAGTAAACTTGAATTATACATGAGTACGTGGTGTACTCAAGAATACTGGATTTACACAATATACCAACTATGTTTTTGTACAAAGTATACAAACGTGAAATTCAAAAACTGCATGAATTCACACCAACATTATGTTGACGTTTTTCCAAAAACTCACATGTATTTCAGATAACTAGAAGTGGATGTGCGCACGGTCTCACTCATGCTCGTGGATGTCGTTTATGTTTGTCTTAAATAAGTTGTAAACTTTCAGACAATATGTTGGTTCGTGATGTAAACACTTAAACCATGTATTCTGTTATGTAATGGTAATGGTGTTTGAAGTTATTTTATGAGCATGTAGAATGTTTAATAATCGTATGCAATTAAAACCTTTCATGATCACACCTCGTGCTTCCGACGCAGAAAGGGGTGTGACAAGTCTTCCCCGAAGACTTGCCGGGATTATCTCCGCAGAGACAAGTCAAATTCCATATTGACTTGGTTCCAGGCGTCGCTTCTGTAGCCAAGGCACCATATCGACTTGCGCCATCCGAAATGCAGAAATTATCTACACAACTCCAGGAGTTGTCAGATAGAGGATTCATAAGGCCGTGCTTCTCGCCTTGGGGAGCTCCAGTGTTGTTCGTAAAGAAGAAGGAAGTAACCTTGTGGATGTGCATTGACTATAGAGGGTCACTTGGGTCAAAATGGGGTTCTGTTGGTTATCACGTTGTCAAAACGTCTCGATAAAAGTAACAAACAATCAAAAACGGCCAAGTGAAAGACGAACGGAATGACCAGCACGGAGTGCTATCCGACCGGACTACTGTCCGAATGGATAAGACATCCGAGCGACTAGGTCATCCGAACGGCTTACACCTTGGGTCCCACACTGCCGTGCTCGACAAGCTCCTGCTCATCAAGCTCTACTCACCGCCCCTCAGGGTCAACAAGCTCCTCCGGTACCCGCGGTCAACGCCAGAGCCTGCTTCGCATGTGGCAATCCTAACCATTTCGCTAACATGTGCCCAAACAGGGTTGTGAAACAAGAGCCCCAGCAGCAGCAGCCTCAGCAGCAACAGCAACACCAGCAGCAACAGAAACAAGCAGCACGCGCACGAACTTTCAACATCAACATGCGCCAGGCCCAAGCCGACAACAACGTGGTTAAGGGTATGTTCCTTGTGAATGGTATTTATGCTTCGTGTTTATTTGATACTGGAGCCGATAATTGCTTTGTGTCGTTCAAATTTGAGAAGCTCCTTAGTCGTAAGCGCTCCCAACTCTCCTCGACGTTCGATGTTGAAGTCGCTACCGGAAGAACTGTCGCCGTTAATTCTGTTCTCCGTGATTGTACTCTTGAGCTCAACAATCACATCTTCCCGATCGACCTTATTCCGATGCAACTCGGAAGTTTTGATGTCATAGTAGGCATGGACTTTCTTCGCGAAAACCATGCTGAAGTTGTGTGCTTCGACAAGATGATTCGATTCTCGCTCGCGAATGGTGATTTATTGTGTGTTTATGGCGAAACTGCTTCGAAAGGTCTCAAACTCATGTCGTGTGTCCAAGCTAGCAAGTATCTCCACAAGGAATGCAGAGCTTTCTTGAATAACATTGTAGTAGCGGAGAAGGAAAAGAAAGGAAGAACAGAAGTGAAAGATGTCCCAGTGGTTCGAGAATTTCCTAACGTTTTTCCAGAGGATCTTCCCGGACTACCGCCAAGTCGTGATATCGACTTTCGTATCGACCTCATTCCTGGAGCCAACCCTATTGCCAAAGCTCCTTACCGACTCGCGCCGTCCGAAATGCGTGAACTCTCAAACCAACTCCAGGAATTACTTGAGAAAGGCTTCATTCGCCCGAGCACCTCTCCTTGGGGCGCGCCAGTCCTTTTCGTCAAAAAGAAGGATGGGTCGTTCAGGATGTGCATCGACTATCAGGAATTGAATAAGTTAACTATCAAGAACCGCTATCCCCTACCCCGCATTGATGATTTGTTTGATCAGCTACAAGGCGCTACGTGTTTCTCAAAGATCGATCTACGCTCAGGCTATCATCAACTACGCATTCAAGAGGAGGATATACCCAAAACCACGATTCGCACTCGCTACGGCCATTACGAATTCGTTGTTATGCCTTTTGGTTTAACCAACGCACCCGCGGTTTTCATGGATCTGATGAATCGCGTGTGTAAACCATATCTCGATCGTTTCGTCATTGTATTCATCGACGATGTCTTGATCTATTCCAAATCGAAAGATGAACACGCGCAACATCTACGTTTGGTTCTCGAGCTACTCCAGGGGAATCAACTCTATGCCAAGTTCTCCAAGTGCGAATTCTAGCTAGAGGAGGTTCAGTTTCTGGGTCACATTGTTAATAGTCAAGGTATTCACGTCGATCCAGCGAAGATTGAAGCTGTTAAGAGTTGGATTACACCTAAGAACCCGTCTGAAGTCCGTTCCTTTCTCGGACTAGCGGGCTATTACCGATGATTTATTGAAGGATTCTCAAAGACTGTTGTACCGCTTACCGCTCTCACACATAAAGACAAGCCTTTTGTTTGGGGAACTGAACAATAGTCTGCTTTCCAAACCCTTAAGCACATGCTTTGCAATGCTCCCGTTCTCACATTACCCGACGAAAACGACGATTTCATTGTCTATTGTGATGCTTCCAACCTTGGTCTTGGTTGTGTCCTTATGCAACGAGACAAGGTTATAGCTTACGCCTCTCGTCAGCTCAAAATCCACGAGAAGAACTATACAACCCATGATCTCGAGCTAGGCGCAGTTGTTTTTGCGTTAAAGATTTGGCGACACTACCTGTATGGTACCAAGTGTACGATCTTCACCGATCATAGAAGCCTGCAACATATCTTTAATCAGAAGGAACTTAATATGCGTCAACGTCGATGGGTAGAACTTCTCAACGATTACGACTGTGAGATTCGTTATCACCCAGGCAAAACAAATGTTGTTGGCGACGCACTCAGCAGACGGAGCTATCTGCTTAGCACTCGTAACGTCCAAGCCCAATACGATCTCGAGACTCTCATTCGCGAAGCCCAACATGCTTGTTTTAATGAACGCACTTTGAAGAGGGAACGAATCTATCACGATGGAGCCCAGCTTGTGAGTAAATCAAATGGGATATTCCACTTTCTGGACCGAATTTGGATCCCTAAACGGAGCGATTTGCGACAGATCTTGATGGACGAAGCCCACAAATCCCGGTATTCTATTCATCCCGGTGCTGACAAAATGTACCAGGATCTTCGCTACAAGTACTGGTGGCCGGGCATGAAAAGGGATATTGCTCTATACGTTGGGAAGTGCCTAACTTGTGCAAGAGTCAAGGCTGAACACCAAAGACCCTCTGGCTTACTCGAACAACCACCGATCCCTATGTGGAAGTGGGAGAGTATAGCCATGGATTTCATAACAAAGCTTCCGCACACGTCATCAGGTCACGACAGCATTTGGGTTGTTGTGGACCGTTTGACCAAATCAGCTCACTTTTTGCCAATACGGGAAGACTACAAGGTAGAACGATTAGCCCAAATCTACACCGACGAGATCATTTGTAATCATGGGACGCCTTGCGACATCATCTCTGACCGTGATGCTCGGTTTACCTCGCAATTGTGGGAAACGTTTCAAACGGCTCTCGGTACATCGCTTAATCTAAGTACCGCATTCCACCCTCAAACCGACGGTCAGACTGAAAGAACGATTCGTACTCTTGAGGACATGCTCTGTTCGTGTGTCATAGACTTCGGTGGTAATTGGGATACATACCTGCCGTTAGTCAAATTCTCGTATAACAACAGTTATCATTCCAGCATTCAAATGGCACCATTCGAGGCTTTATACGGAAGAAAATGTCGATCGCCTATTGTATGGCACGAGATCGGTCACTCGCAATTAACCGGTCCTGAGCTATTGCAAGAAACGACGGACAAAATTTTCCAAATTCGAGACAATCTAACGAAAGCTCGGAATCGTCAGAAAAGTTACGCCGATAGACGACGCAAGCCCCTTGAATTTAACGTTGGTGACTACGTACTCCTAAAGGTTTCACCTTGGAAGGGTGTGGTCCGATTCGGCAAGAAAGGAAAGCTCGCGCCTCGATACGTTGGACCCTTTAAGATTCCTGAAAGGATCGGCAAAGTGGCTTGCAGACTCGAACTACCGGAGGAACTTAGCACTTTTGGGTGTTACATACGTTACGAATATTCAAATCACAATAAACACACTACTTAATAATATTTAAACGCTAACCGTTAATGCATGCTATACATGGCTTATGAATGCTTGTTTGTTATGTTTACACATGGAATGTTGTCTACCTGCCTTAGCAACGATAGTACTATAGTTTGGACTAAGCACCTGTTCGCAGGGGTTGTTAAGGACAATTACTTGCATGGATTACGGTGGTAATCATGTATTGCGAACTGCCTCAGGCAGTCAACCCGCAGTCATTGGTATCGATGGATCTATGTCGATAACTAACGTGCTTCATTTCACTATGTGTACGTGCTGGTTATGCGTTAACGAAGTTCGAACTCTATATGCTATTATCAAACTTGTATGCTCACCTTTACATTATATGTATTGACTTTATTTTAACGTATGTGACAGGTGCTTAGGATGCACATCTGCTAGGAAATCGAGGCTAGAATAAGGCTCTAGAGGCCAACAAATAGTTGTCTGTACAAATTAAATCAAGGGTCTCTAGAAGCAGATAAACAATTGCTCTATTTAAATCTGAGTTGTCGGAATAGAACTATTTGCCTAGATTTTGTCTGTAATAATTTGTTTACCTTTTGAGACATGGTATGGGACATGCTACTTTAAATTGATTGGTAATGATAATTGTTATGGAAACTTCTGGACAATCTGTTTCGCTCAGTGCCATACCCCGATGTTTCCGCCATCGGTTGGGGTGTGACAACTATGAGTTTCTAGTTATGTCGTTTGGATTGACGAACACTGATGTGCGTGAAAGTGTTATATATATTAGGTGTATATTTTAAGCCCTTTTTAACACTTATTTTAGCCAAGTTTTAAATTTATAAAACACGATATTTTACTAACACTAAACACACATATGGGCAAGTGCACCCATCGTTGAGCGTAGTATAGCGTTGGTAAGATACCGAGGTCGTCCAAGGACACAAGAGCTTTTAGTACCGGTTTATCCTCAACGTCTAATCAAAATAAAAGTTTAGAAAAATGTTTTAAGTTAAGAAAAAAATAAAAACTAACTAAAATGCTGAAAATAAAAATAAAATAAAAACAGATAGACAAGATGAATCACTTGGTTCCGACTCGTATCTAGTATAACCTTTGATTATTTCCGCACTTTTGCACATAATTAAGAGATTATCTTAGTTATTGTAGTAGGCCCATCTTTTGAAGGTGACGTTACCCTCACCCTAGTAGTTTGAGTCAGCAAGGATACAATCCTAAAAGGGTGGATTATTGGAAGATAATGAATTAAGTTATTAATGCAGTATTGTGGTAGGCCCCGCTTTTGGCGGTGACGTTACCCTCGGCTAAGTAGTCTGAGTCAGCAGGGATACAGTCCTAAATAGCCGGGTTATAGTATTAATAGTAGTTAACTTATGAGGGGATCAAAGAGTTTGGACCCCCGCCATCCAATACCGTGAAGTATTGAAGGAGGTCCTACTAAATTTGACCCAGGTCCATTGCATGACCTCTAAACGCTGAACAATGGCAAGACCTTTACCAAACCGTTCCCTTAACCCCCGACCAGGTAGCCAACATACCTCCATATAGACCGTGGAGATATGAATGGTGAAAATCCTTTATTTTATATAGACAGTAAAATAATGCCAAGACACCACGGACAAACGATAAGGAAAGATCACCTTCAACATAAGTAACTAGTTATTAAAGTCATTAATACAAAACCAAATAAAAAGTGCAAAAGATTAGAAATAAAAAGTATTATACTAGACACTTTGTCTTCACCAAGTGATGTAAGAGACTTAGGCAAACATGGCCTTGATTGTCAAGAACTCTTACGATCAATCTTGGATCCCGAGACGACTCACACACTCTACGATGGACAATGGATGATGGTGGTGGATGATGGTGTTGTGATGGTGGTGGGTGGTGGATGAAGTGTGAGAGAGGTGGTGTGCCAAGGGATAAGATGAAATGAATCTAAGCACTCCTATTTATAGGCTGAACAGAGAGCTGGGCACGGCCCCGTGTCCGCTGGGCACGGCCCCGTGCCTGTCTGACACTCTCTCTCCTCATTAATTGTAATTCACAATTACAATAAATGCGCCTGCTGTACTTTCGACATGCCCCCGTGTCCACTGGGCACGGCCCGTGGTGGGCAATAGAAGCTTCTATAGATTTGTCTTTTCTGCTGCTTCCTGGGCACGGCCCCGTGCTGGCTGAGCACGGGGCGTGTTCAGCCTTCTGTCTTCTCTATTTTGCTTGGGAAGGTGCCGTTGAGGGGTCGGGCAGTCCACTAGTGTTCCTTTCCTTGTATTTGTGTTGGAATTAGCTGTCTTTTTGCTTCTTTTGTGTTTTTGAGCTCATTTAATCCTGAAAATACAAAAGGAAGACAAAAACACTCTTTTTCCAATATTAGTACTTAAAAAGGGTTAGTTTTATGCCTTAATTGATGTAATTTATATGTTGCATTTTACACACATCAAATACCCTCACACTTGAACTTTTGCTTGTCCTCAAGCAAAACTCTTTAATATGTGGCTTACACTCCCAAATGGAATAGGTAGAAGAGAAGGTTTTTGGGCTTGTCGTAGAGTGTCGGGATATCCAAGATCTCTTTGGGTTTTATTTTTATTTATTTACACTCCTATTCGTAATGATTTATTTAGAACTTTTCATAGGAGAAAATTACTTATTTGGGCATAACATGCCTTTTTAAAATTCCATTTATATACAGGTTCACATACCTCACGGGAGAAATCACTCACACTCGGCCGAAGGTGTATTTTTAGTGAATCACTCGAGAGCGGCATGGAACTTACTCCTACCATAAGCTTGCCAAGCAATCAATCCTCCTCCTTTTTAACTTTTATACCTTTGTAAATATCAAGAGGACTTTGTGGGTTAAGGGTTAGGCTTGGGTTAAAGGTAGGTGGTTGGGAAAGTGGTTAGTGGTTAGTAGAAAAAGGGCGAAAAGCGTAACAAGTGTCGGTTTTCGTAAGACTTTCTATTTTTGCAACTTTTTATTTTGATGAAGCTTTTATTCAAACAAAGTTATTTTTGATGAACTTGTTTGTTTATTTGCTTCATCATCAACACTTTTTTTTTTACGAAAAACCGAACTTGTTACTAAAACAAAGAGTTAAAAATGAAAAAGGTTTTGGTGGGTAAAAGGGTTTTTGGTTTGGGTGATGAAATGAAAAGGTTTAGGCTCAAAGGGGCTAACTAGGGGGATTTTTGGGTAGGTGGTAAAAAAAAATAATGGTGTAGAAATAAAAAGGGTTAGTCCTAATGCCTCCATCATTTACTTACTCGGGTTTAAGTTGATAAGGACCGGGAATGTATCGTCATGGCAAGTTCTAGAGTTGTAAGAACCAAGCGGCTATTCACACAAGAAACGAAAGATGAGCATTTAGTCTAATGATATGTAATTATATGCTCAATAAAGGCTCAAAACTCACTTTTGTGGGAATGGGTTTTTATGTGATCAAGTATATATAATCAAATTTTAACTAAGTTTGCCATGCTTTTTTCATAATTTTCTTATGTTGGTTCTTTTTATCACTACGCTATCGGTTGTAAATTTGTAAAAATATAACCTTTTTGAGAATTTGAATTTCCCGAATTAACCTAGACAAGTAAAAAAAATGAAATTTTTTTTTGAAAAAAATTGGGGTGATTAGCGGTTCCAATAGAGTTTTGTGTAAGGCTTGTATTTAGGACTTGCAAAATTCAAGGTTTTAGCATCCCCCCCACACTTAAATTACACATTGTCCTCAATGTGTCCCAAAAATAAATTTTTAGGTTGATTAGATGTGTAAAATAGTGTTAAAAAGCAAAAATTTTCTGTTACTGGGCGCTGAACACGGCCCCGTGTTATCCGGGCACGGCCCCGTATTCAAGTGCCAGTAACAGAATTAAAATAAGAGAAACAGAAGTCTGGACACGGGGGCGTGTTGGGTGAACACGGCCCGTGTCCAGTTACCTGAACTGGGCGTTTTTCTGCAGGTGGTTCAGCACGGGGCCGTGTTGGTTGGGCACGGCCCGTGTTGAACCTTCTGAAATGGAGAGAATTGTCGGGTTGCCTTGTTCTTGTGCATGAAGTCATTTTTCTCATTCCCCTTTTCATCATTTACCACCATAAGTGTGTTTTATTCCTGAAAATTAAAACTAACTAGAAAACATAAAAAAAAATTAATCTAAATTAAACTAAGGATAGTTCCGTGGAATGCCTCCATGGTGCGCCACGTTTATAAGGGTCCCTGGCTAGACCCAAAGCCTGGTCATATGTTACCCAAGTGGGATGTATTGCATCCCATGTTACACCGTCAGAGAGCGTCATCCAAGCTTGAGTCTATGACCTTCATGTAGTTGACCGGATCTTCTTCCTCTACTCGCTTTCCACATTCAAATTTCACTTCCTCATCCCCAAACTTCAATGTTAGAGTTCCGCCATTCATATCCACCAATGCTTGGGCGGTGGCTAGAAATGGCCTCCCGAGGATGAGAGGGACATCGGTGTCTTCTTCCATGTCTAGGATGACAAAGTCGGTTGGAAAGACGAATTTGTCAACCTTGACTAGCAGATTTTCGGCGACACCTTGTGGGAATTTGACGGACCTGTCGGCGAGTTGTATGCTCATCTTTGTAGGGCTTGTTGTTCCTAGGCCGAGTCGCTTGAACATTGATGTGGGCATGAGGTTGATGCTAGCCCCAAGATCGGCTAAAGCATTTCGGACGGGGGACTTCCCAATCGAGCAAGGGATTGTGAAGCTCCCGGGGTCGATTTTCTTTTGTGGAAGTTTGTTGAGTACTAAAGCTGAGCATTCTTCCCCTAAGTTAACTAATTGCAATGATTCAATTTTCCTTTTGTGAGTGAGGAAATCCCTCATGAATTTTGCATATTTAGGCATTTGGGTTAGGACCTCAATAAAAGGAATATTAACATGCAATTGTTTTAGTAAACTTTCGAACTTTGCGAATTGCTCATCGGTCTTTTGACGACTTAACCTACCGGGGTATGGAATTGGAGGAGTCCTGGTGGGCTCTTGAGTTGGTAGAGAAACCTTTTCTGGCGCAGGAGGAGTCACAGGCTGGCGAGAATGGCTTCTTTCATTTGGCGGTAACGGAGCATCCTCGGGACCCACGGTTCGATTTCTTAATGTGATGAGGTGTACTTGTGCCTTCGGGTTGGTTTCGGTATTACTAGGTAACGCGCCTTGTGGTCTCTCGGAGAAATTTTGAGCTAGTTGATTTAATTGTTTTTCAACGTTTTGAATGCTAGCTTGTTGATTTTGAAAATTCGATTCCAATTGTTGAAATCGATCCGAGTTTTTCTTTTCAGTGTCAGAGATGAGGCGAGATATAGTATCTTCAAGCCTTTCTCTTCCACCTTGTTGTTGAGAGAAATTTTGTGGTTGTTGAAAATTAGTTCGTTGGTTTTGTTGGTTACTACTATTGCCGGGATCTCTCCAACCAAGATTTGGGTGGTTACGCCATCCTTGGTTATAGGTACCCGTTGGAGGACCCGACGGCCTAGGTCTATTATCAATGTAGTTTACCGTTTCCGCTTGTTCATCTAATTCTTTCATACAACTCCAATTTTCATGTGACCCACCACACCCTTCACAAGCCATAACCGAGGCCGTTTTTGTCATTTCTAGTTTTTTTTATTTTTGAAGAGAGGGCCTCGATTTGGGCTTGTAAAGAGGTGCTTTCATCAACCTTATGGGCGCCCGGGGCAATAGATTTATTACCTCGGGGAGTGTGCCATTGAAAATTGGTTTGAGCAATTTCCTCAATTTGATTATATATTTCATTTGGGCGACGATTACCTAAAAGTCCCCCGGAGCTTGAATCAAGCGTGTGTCTAGTGTGTGGCAACAATCCATTATAGAAAGTGGATACTTGTTGCCATACCGCTAGACCGTGGTGAGGACACTTTCTTAGAAGCTCCTTGAACCATTCCCAAGTTTCATATAAGGATTCCCCATCCTCTTGTGAGTATGTATTAATTTCAGTCATTAATTTAGCCGTTTTAGCAGGAGGGAAATACTTATATAAAAACTTTTCGGCTAGTTCATCCCAGGTGTTTACCGATCCAACTGGGAGGGTGTTAAGCCAAGCCTTAGCTCGGTCTTTTAGTGAAAATGGGAACATCCGAAGGCGGATGGCGTCATTTGATGCTCCATTGATCCGAAAGGTATCACATATTTCTAAGAAGTTAGTAATATGTAGATGGGGATCCTCGTCCGCAAGCCCGTGGAAGGTTGCGGAGTTTTGGAGCATTTGTATCAAATGCGGCCGAAGTTCGAAGTTATTGGCTTCGACATTCGGTGCATTGATAGCGGCGCCGAGATTGCCTACGGTGGGCCGTAGGTAATCCATGAGGGTACGTTGGTCCGCCATTGGAAGTGGGTCCCCTGAAACTTTCTCTTGATTTTTAGCTTTAAGTCTTTTTCTGAGAAAGCGCTCGGGTTCTTCTAGGGGTTCTTTTATGTCTCTACTAGAACTGGAGCTCATGCACTACGTAGGAGGTTCAAATGTGGCGCCTGGGTTCCAAGTCCTGCAACAAAAACAGAAAAGAACGCTGGTCAGAATGATCACCACGGCCCCGTGCTCAGTGAACACGGCCCGTGGTCAGAAGTACAGTAATTGTTTTCTGTATCCCAGTTACTGGGAGTTGGACACGACCCCGTGTTGCACCGACACGGCCCCGTGTTCAGCTCTCTGTAACTCAGAAAATAAAAACTGCCAGTGATGCTGCTGGGCACGGCCCGTGTCTGACAGGGAACGGCCCGTGCTGAGCTCTGCAGAAACTGAAAAACTAAGAAAATCCTAAAAAAAAATTAAAAAGAAAAAATAAAAGATGATTAGGCCGTTGATTCCTAACTTTCTTAAAATCCTTGTGTCCCCGGCAACGGCGCCAAAAACTTGATGTGCGGTGAAGTGTTATATATATTAGGTGTATATTTTAAGCCCTTTTTAACACTTATTTTAGCCAAGTTTTAAATTTATAAAACACGATATTTTACTAACACTAAACACACATATGGGCAAGTGCACCCATCGTTGAGCGTAGTATAGCGTTGGTAAGATACCGAGGTCGTCCAAGGACACAAGAGCTTTTAGTACCGGTTTATCCTCAACGTCTAATCAAAATAAAAGTTTAGAAAAATGTTTTAAGTTAAGAAAAAAATAAAAACTAACTAAACTGCTGAAAATAAAAATAAAATAAAAACAGATAGACAAGATGAATCACTTGGTTCCGACTCGTATCTGGTATAACCTTTGATTATTTCCGCACTTTTGCACATAATTAAGAGATTATCTTAGTTATTGTAGTAGGCCCCTCTTTTGAAGGTGACGTTACCCTCACCCCAGTAGTTTGAGTCAGCAAGGATACAATCCTAAAAGGGTGGATTATTGGAAGATAATGAATTAAGTTATTAATGCAGTATTGTGGTAGGCCCCGCTTTTGGCGGTGACGTTACCCTCGGCTAAGTAGTCTGAGTCAGCAGGGATACAGTCCTAAATAGCCGGGTTATAGTATTAATAGTAGTTAACTTATGAGGGGATTAAAGAGTTTGGACCCCCGCCATCCAATACCGTGAAGTATTGAAGGAGGTCCTACTAAATTTGACCCAGGTCCATTGCAGGACCTCTAAACGCTGAACAATGGCAAGACCTTTACCAAACCGTTCCCTTAACCCCCGACCAGGTTGCCAACATACCTCCATATAGACCGTGGAGATATGAATGGTGAAAATCCTTTATTTTATATAGACAGTAAAATAATGCCAAGACACCACGGACAAACGATAAGGAAAGATCACCTTCAACATAAGTAACTAGTTATTAAAGTCATTAATACAAAACCAAATAAAAAGTGCAAAAGATTAGAAATAAAAAGTATTATACTAGACACTTTGTCTTCACCAAGTGATGTAAGAGACTTAGGCAAACATGGCCTTGATTGTCAAGAACTCTTACGATCAATCTTGGATCCCGAGACGACTCATACACTCTACGATGGACAATGGATGATGGTGGTGGATGATGGTGTTGTGATGGTGGTGGGTGGTGGATGAAGTGTGAGAGAGGTGGTGTGCCAAGGGATAAGATGAAATGAATCCAAGCACTCCTATTTATAGGCTGAACAGAGAGCTGGGCACGGCCCCGTGTCCGCTGGGCACGGCCCCGTGCCTGTCTGACACTCTCTCTCCTCATTAATTGTAATTCGCAATTACAATAAATGCGCCTGCTGTACTTTCGACACGCCCCCGTGTCCGCTGGGCACGGCCCGTGGTGGGCAATAGAAGCTTCTATAGATTTGTCTTTTTTGCTGCTTCCTGGGCACGGCCCCGTGCTGGCTGAGCACGGGGCGTGTTCAGCCTTCTGTCTTCTCTATTTTGCTTGGGAAGGTGCCGTTGAGGGGTCGGGCAGTCCACTAGTGTTCCTTTCCTTGTATTTATGTTGGAATTTGCTGTCTTTTTGCTTCTTTTGTGTTTTTGAGCTCATTTAATCCTGAAAATACAAAAGGAAGACAAAAACACTCTTTTTCCAATATTAGTACTTAAAAAGGGTTAGTTTTATGCCTTAATTAATGTAATTTATATGTTGCATTTTACACACATCAAACACATCGGCAGTTTTATGGATCTGATGAATCATGAATGCAAACCATATCTCGATAAATTTGTGATTGTATTTATTGATGATATCTTGATATACTCGCGAACGAAAGAAGAGCATGAGCAACATCTAAGAACCATTCTGGAACTGTTAAAGAAGGAAAAGCTCTACGCGAAGTTTTCAAAGTGCGAATTTTGGATTTGCGAGGTACAGTTCCTTGGTCATGTTATGAATGAGAATGGTATTCACGTAGACCCATCAAAGATCGAAGCAATCAAGAATTGGGAAGCACCCAAAACTCCGACCGAAGTACGACAGTTTCTGGGATTAGCGGGTTACTACTGAAGATTTATTGAGAATATTTCCAAAATTGCTCAACCGCTAACTTCCCTTACGCAGAAAGACAAGAAGTTTGACTGTGGAGACAAACAAGAAGAAGCCTTTCAACTTCTTAAAGATAAACTATGTGATGCGCCGATCTTGTCGCTGCTCGAAGGTACCGAGGATTTTGTGGTGTACTATGACGCTTCGCGTCAAGGTTTGGGTTGCGTGCATATGCAACGACAGAAGGTCATCGCATATGCATCGCGACAGTTGAAGGTTCATGATAAGAGTTATACCACCCACGACCTGGAATTGGGTGCGGTGGTGATTGCTTTGAGGATCTGGCGACATTATCTGTATGGTACTTAGTGTACTATCTTCACAGACCACAAGATCTTGCAGCACATATTTAATCAGAAGGAATTAAATATGCGTCAGCGACGATGGGTTGAGTTGCTGAATGATTATGACTGTGAGATTAAGTACCACCCTGGAAAGGCGAATGTGGTAGCAGACGCCTTGAGTTGAAAGGAAAGAGGTAAAACTTTGAGGGTTCGAGCTTTGGAAATGACAATCCGGACGAATCTCACCACACGTATTCACGATGCCCAACAAGAAGCCTTGAAGGAGGAGAACCTTAAAGCTGAACTTCTCCGACGTATGGAGAAACAGTTGATGCCCAACGAGGAGGGAACCTTATATTTTATGGGACGCATTTGGGTCCCGCTCTTTGGCAGCATTCGGGAAGTAATCTTTGATGAAGCTCACTAGTCGAGATACTCAATCCACCCAGGATCGGACAAAATGTATCAAGACTTGAGAGAATACTATTGGTGGCCGAATCTCAAGAATGACGTTGCTACGTATGTTGGAAAGTGCTTGACCTGCGCTAAGGTTAAGGCAGAGTATCAGAAACCGTCAGGCCTGTTGCAGCAACCAGAGACCCCCTTATGGAAGTGGGAGCAAATATCGATGGATTTTATAATGAAATTACCCAAGACCCCTAGAGGCCATGATATGATATGGGTAATAGTTGATCAAGTGACCAAGTCTGCGCATTTCTTGCCGATAAAGGAGAAGGATAGTACTAGAAAGGTCTCCGAATTATACCTAAAGGAAATTATGGCATGTCATGGAGTGCCTACCTCAGTTATTTCTGACAGAGATGGACACTTCGTATCGAGAATATTGCAATCTTTTCAGGAGGCCTTTGGATCTCAACTGGATCTAAGCACGGCCTTCCATCCGCAAACCGATGGTCAGAGCGAACGGACTATACAAACCCTTGAAGACGTCCTCTCTGCATGTGTTATGGATTTAGGCGGCAGTTGGGATACTCACCTACCCTTGGTGGACTTCTCCTATAATAACAGCTATCACACAAGCATAACGAACGCTCTGTTTGAAGCTCTGTATGGTTGCAAATGTCGCTCACCTTTGTGTTGGGCGAAAGCTAGTGACAGACAGCTAATTGGCCCCGAACTAGTCCAAGAAATGACTGACAAGATCTTTCAGATCCGAGACCGGATCAAAGAGGCTCGTGATCAACAGAAAAGCTACGCCGACCGAAGACGCAAACCATTAGCTTTCAAGGTAGGAGACATGGTTCTGTTGAAAGTCTCACCTTGGAAGGGTGTAGCAAGGTTCGGGAAACGTGGGAAGTTGAATCCACGATATATTAGTCCATTCAAGATTTTAGAGAGGATTGGTACCGTTGCGTGCAAGTTGGAGTTACCGAAGGAACTAAATGGTGTAGACGATACGTTCCATATGTCAAACCTCAAAAAGAGTCTAACCCAAGAAACCGTTGTCATCCCTGCGGATGAAGTTCATATTGACGACAACTCCGATTCACAGAATGTAACAACCCAACTTTTTGAAGTCAAAGTACAAGTCAAAGGAAGAAAAGATTGTTAATCAGATCTGTTATTCCTTGCTTAATTATTACTTGTACTCTCAAAACTCGTTAATCGATACTTTAGGTTACTCTTTTTAGTTGTATTATGTGGAGTAATAATGCAATAAATGCTATTAAACGCTAATATACTTAACGCTATCACATCACTATCGCATCGCAACTCGAATTACAGGTTATGGATATTGTTTTACGTATGTGTGCTATTATGTATTACTTGTGCATGTTTATATTGTTTTGAGGTTATTATTCGCAAACGCAATCGCAACGCAATCTCATCGCGAACTCAAAATTTAAGGTTTACTTTTGTGATTAGTAGGAGTTATATTATTTGTGTAACTAGTGTGTAATACTATCGCATTGCTTACTCGCAACGCTCAACGCACGAAACAAAAAGTCGGAAACCAACTCACATAAGCCATCCGATCGAAGGACCGTTCGATCGAATGGTCATCCGCCCGGATGACCATCCGATCGGATGGCCATCCGATCGGAAGGCCATCCGACCCCTAACCCACACCGCCACTTCTCTCCTCCTTCCCCTATAAATACTCACCTGTCACATCACTGTTCATGATGTGATAGCTCTCCTCCGACCCTTCGCATTCTCAAGCCAATTTTCCCTCTATTCCTCGCGATTCTTGTAAGTTTCTACTCCAAATCTTGTACTTCTATCATCTACACACACTTCCTCATTATCTTCTTCATCAAATCTCAACTTTTCACCATGAAAGCTGTGGATTTGGGTTGTTCTAGGATGATGTCATCATGGGTACTCAAGACCACCAAAGTATGATCTCATCTCACCAAGAACAACTCATATCTAAGGGATTTCTACAACATTTAAACAATGATTTCACCTAAATCTAAACATTTTCAGCTAGATTCAAACTTTTCTTTAAACTTTTTTCACTTTTACTCAAACTCGATAGAATCCGAGCTCGTTCAGGCCTTCTACTCATTCTCTAGTGAAGTGCCGGTCTGAGAATGGACTACTATCGAAGAGAGGATTGACTTACGGGTTGAACATGAAATTTTGTCAAGAACGATTACTGATCGAACGGAGTGATTCCCATCCGATCGGACGACTTGGACTTGATGCGGTTTCCATTGTTTGGCACGTTGTCATACCGTCTCGATAAAACCTTAAACTTAGCTAATTTTACATATTTTTTCAATTCGAACAATCGCTCCGACAAACAACCATTCGATCGGATAGCCATCCGGTCGAACGGCTATCCGACCCGGCGACCTGTGACTTAAACACTTAACCAATTATCAAATTTCAAAGAATGCCAAGTCTCCACTCGGATTGCCATCCAAGCGGACGGCCATCCGTCCGGATGACCGTCCGACCAGACGACTTGATAAACAGAAACATTTCATACTTTTTGAAATACTACAACGAAAACTTCAAAGTTCACATCATACACAAACACATCCATCCCAAACGGACAACCCTCCGACTGAATGGTCATCCGTCCATATGACCATCCATCCAGACGGTCATCCGATCGGATCACCTTCCGTCACCTATCTCACTCAACACCGTTTTACGCACCATTCAACGCTTATACTGTCGTACTGTGTTCAGGCTAATCTCTCAGTGCTCCCTTCAATCCAAGACTGTGTTTATTCATTAAACACGATCTGTGAGTATACTCGAACCCCTTTTAGCTTAACGCACTTTTGGGTGTTACATACGTTACCTATATCAAATCACAACGATCACACCACGCAAACACTTTTTATACGCTAACCGCTCTACATGTTATACGTGTTACTCGATTAATGCTTGTATGTTATGTTTACACAGTGATTGTTGCCTGACACCTTAGCAACGATAGTACTATAGTTTGGACTCAGCACCTGTCGTGGATAAGGGTTGTTAAGGGCTTTTCTTCACGTATCGCAGTGGTGATATGTGTTGCGCATTCTACAACTCACAGTCACGTCTGTGCATATTTCTTTGTCGATAACTTACTTGCTTCACATTTCAACGTGTTACATGCTGGTTATGCGTAAATCGCTTTCGCTACTATTATACTATTAAACTTGTATGCTCACCTTTACACTATGTGTATTGACTATTATTTTAACGTATGTGGCAAGTGTTTAGGATGCTTTTGGCTATGCTTATGGAATCAAGCTAGGGGAGTCTAGAAACGAACTAAATAAAATCTGAGATGTCGAAACCCTTTATTTGTCTTTGAGATACAATGTCTGTAATAATTATCTTGCTGGATATGTTATGGTATGGGATGTAATGTTAAATATTCGGTAATATTAGTTGTTATGGATTTCTCCTGGACAATCTATTTCGCTCAGTGCCGCGCCCCAATGTTTCCGCCATCGGTCGGGGTGTGACACAGAAGAACCTGTTGAGGTGATAGACTAGAAGGTCTAGAAAACGAGGAGAAGTCGTATAAAACTGGTTATGGTAAGTTGGAACTCTAAACACGGGCCCGAGTTTACTTAGGAACACGGGCCCGAGTTTACTTAGGAACGCGGGGATCAGTTCAAAGCCAAGTACCCCCATTTGTTCGATGAAGCTCCTGTGAAACATAACTCAGCATGAATTTCGGGACGAAATTCTTTTAACGGGGGGAGACTGCGACAACTGGCACAAAACCGGTAATTTCCATACTATCTTAATTATTATTTATTTCATGTATTTATGTGTTTACACGTCAACATTTTGTGCTTATCTGATATGCAATAGAATTATTGCATGTTTCATATAATAACTGTTACATTATATTATACTTTAAGCGCTGCGTCGAAATGGTTAGTAAGCTCACCGGTTAGACAAGCTGCGTCAGCATGACTGCAGAATACAAACAGACAATAGATTTAGGACTTAGATGTAGGTCCAACATAAAAAATACATTGAACACTAAGTAAGTGAACAAAGGTTAACATAAACACTTCCCGGAAGCTAAAACAAGCACTAAAAAGTACCCGAAACGCACTTTAAATGCAGAATTCTGAAGAAAATCAGCAACAACAGCAAATAAACACTAAAATAACATGAAGGATTAAGGTTTCAATGTCCAGAATAACTTGTAAAGTGTAGGGAATGAAAACTGTCACAAAAAGGTACTTCATACCTTGCAAAACTGCACTATTTAGCACTTTAACGAACCGATAATCGAACGAATAACTGGACACTACCCAAAACACCAAAAATAGACTAGAATCATTGTTTTAGTGATATAAAGCTAGTGATAATGCTAGAACACCTTAAAAATCATAAAAACACATAAACACACTTAACCTTCCAATTTACATATTCTACCTTCAACTTCCAAAAACTTACATATTACCCCCCCCCCCTCTTATGCCAACCGGCCCCAACATGGGCCCACACCCTTTCCCATTAAAATATTGATTAATGAAGGCTAGATATGGGATAAGAGGACTAATGGACATATAAGTGTTGGAAATTTATATCATAACCCACAAGCTCATCATTCTCATTATCACTTTCAAAATTTCACAACTTATTTCTCTATTCTCTCCTCTCTACTCTCAGCCACAACCACCTACACTACCATCACCATTTTCTTGTTACTTTCAAGCCAATATAAGGTGATTACAAGGTGTATGAAGTTGATCTAAGAAGGCTACAAGCTAAAGAAGTGGAAGGACCTTCACTAGGAGCTTTTATCCATCAAATCTTCTTCATTCTTCTTCTTCTTGTGTTCTTTGCCACTTCCTTAGCCACAAGAGCTAGTGGTAAGTCTCTCACACTCATTTTTAGTCCATGTTCATGCTATGTACAAGTTACATAATCTAAGAAACCAAACTTTTAAAGATGAAAACATGAAAATCTAACATAACCATGATGAAAACAAGTTGTTATGAAGTTGTTTGGTATATGATATGAAGTTGTGAACATTGATCTTGTGTTTTTAGTTAGATCCATCATGTGTAAGCTTGTTAGAAGCTTAGATCTAACAAGTTTAAGCATGGATCTTGAAAGATTCATGAAGAAACTTGATGATGAACATAAAGATCTTTAAAATGAACATAAAAATGGTTTTAGAATATGTTTTCATGGTTTTGAAACCCTAAAACTTATGGATGGTTTATTTAGCAAGTTAAAGTTTCATAAAAAGTTTGTTAAAACTTAACAAGAGCACTTGTTTTTGGAAGATCCATGTAAGTAAAGTGTAGATCTAAAAGACTACACATTTTTAACAAAAATTGTTGTAAATTGATTTTTGATGATGAAAAAAAAATAAACACATGTTTTGAAAACATGGGAAACCTCCATTTTTAGGGCAAACTATGTCAAAATTTTATAAAATATAAGTTTTGGTGAAACTTATTCCCCAAAAATTCACCTAAAAATATTTGTCAAGGTTTCCTAATTTTTATACAAAAATTACAAGTAAGAAATAAGGATTTCTTCAAGTATAAAAACAATATTAAGTATGTATATTTTTAGGGAAAAATATATATATTTAGTGGTCACAAGATTATGTGCTAAGTGTATATTATGTGTATTATATGTATTAGTATGTTAGGAACTTGAAAAATACATTAAATACTCCAAAGGAGTATACCACCAAAGTTACTCATACAAATAATTAAGAAATACACAATGATACAAGTATACCAAATTACTTATAAAAGGATACATGGACAAATACAAATATATATATATATATATATATATCAATATACATATATTTCCTACAAAATTAAGGACTTGGACAATTATTGGACTTATTGGACAATTTTATATATTTATGGACTTATACAAAAATTACTATAAGTGATGGAAAATTTATAAAAATGTGACAAGTGACAAAAATAAGTATATATATATATGTGTGTGTGTGTGTGTATTTAACAAAGTGTGACAATATATATATATATATATATATATATATATATATATATATATATATATATATATATATATATATATAACCAATAAACCTTAAAAAATATTATTATTTTTAAGAAATAAAATTCCGAAAAGTAATAAAAATCAAATAGTTGATTTTTGGTTAATTAATACAAATATACAAGTATTTACACTTAAAATACAAGTATACTTTCCTAAGGGAAAGTATACTTACACCAAATATAATATTGGAAATATTATTTAACAAATTACTTGTACTTATTTTTGGGAAACAACATAAGTAACATATATTTGAAAAGGTTAAAAATATATTATTTTTAACATATAACATTTTCAAATTCCACTTACACAAATATATATTTTTGGGATAAAAATATATATAACAAATAAAATACTAAAAATATTTTAACATACAAATACAATGATACAAGAAACAATACATGTACAACACGTTAAATACAAATAGTAACTTGTACTTAGATGTTTACAAGTTAGGTGATTAAACGTCTATAGGTCATGATATTCAAGTAGCAGAAGCCGGTGAAGCTATACGCTCAAGACGCAAAACAGTGAGTTCATGTCCCCACTTTTAAACGTTTTTACTGTTTTCTAAACTTTGGGGAAAATACATGTACAAATGGTATGCTTTAAATAAAGGAATCATACGTAGATCATATCACGAATAGGGTATACGTAAGCACCATCAATCTAGTTTAGACCGAAAGAACAAGGGTTAGATCTAACACGTTCGGGCAGCCTCACTCTCTTGACAACACATAGTAATGGAGTGTCTTGGGTCACAGTCGTAGGGTAAACGATGTTAAAAGTCGCCTAGGTTTGGATGCTTCCTATGTCGTCTCATATGTTAATGTCCTCGCGAAACATTAGCGATCTCGATTCCATTTCATTACAACTTACAAACTTACATTTTACAGTTAAATACCATGCTTTTACACAATTACAAATGTTACATTTTACACAAACTGCATGAATTCACACCAACTTTTGTTGATGATTTTTAAACTTACATGTATTTCAGGGAATTAATGGGTAATGCTCGCGGGCTCCTTTTCAAGATGTTTAGTGTCTAACCTCTGTTGCCATCTTTTGTGGATTTGTTTACTATATCCCACCTTCTGTGGTGATATAGGAAACAAAACCTTGATCTTTTTTTTTTTGAAATGGTGTTATGAACTTTCAAACAATTATCTTTTATTTA
Source organism: Helianthus tuberosus (assembly GCA_030545235.1). Lineage (NCBI taxonomy): Eukaryota > Viridiplantae > Streptophyta > Magnoliopsida > Asterales > Asteraceae > Helianthus > Helianthus tuberosus. The sequence continues at coordinate 28,862 of JARYGA010006335.1, forward strand.
TGATGTAAACTTTAAACTAAATTCTGTATTTTGGGATAATTTAACTTTGAATGGCAATATGGAGTTTGTTTTATATCATGTAGCATGTTTACTTATCGTATACAATGAGAACCACTCAGATCACACCCCGTGCTTCCGCCTTTGAAAGGGGTGTGACAGTGGTAACACTCACATATCTGAGCCGAAAGAAGGGTATTTAGGTTATCATTCTCATGGCATGAGAATTTTATTTGAAAGACCATGAATAAAAGTCTCTTTTTAAGGCAACCGATAAACATTTTTGTGTTGATTGAAGATATTAAGGGTTTGTTTGGTATGAGCTAATGAAATGAATGAGGGAATCAAATAAATAAAGTAATGAAATGGACAACGAAATAAATCATATGTGAATAGAATAAATCATTACTTTATACAGCTTAATAGACAAAAAAAGACAAAGTAATGAAACATAATTTATTAAAAACGACAAAAATATAATAATAATAATAATATATTAATGGTAAAAAAATTAATAATAAAATATTAATAAAATTAATAATAATAATAATAATAAAAACAAAAACAACATATTTCTTTCCATTCTTTAAAGAAATGAAAAAAAAACACTTGTACCAAGGAATGAAAATTGTCTATATTTGGAAAGAATTACATTCCTTGTGGAATGCTCTATTTCATTACCACATTAAAACTAAACATGTTTCTTTTTATTCCATGATAATGATTCATTGCTTTCTATCTTCTATTCCTTCATACCAAGGTATTATCTCAGGGCCAACCAATGATACAATGCCATATCATTTTCATCTCCAAGTACCCTAGAACCATCAAACACTGGCGATGTTTACCCACAAGTACTCTAGAACTATAAACCCCACCATTTTACTTCGCCCATTAATCACACACACCCTAAAGAGATGGACCCCACCTCCTTAAATCATGTCTTCAATGGCAAGGGTTTGTCGAGAACCACAACCCGCATGCCTACCCGTGAGGGTAGCAGCGGTGTTGCCGTTCCAACAAAAAGCCAGTGAGGGGTTTGTCGTGGACGCCTCGTCTCTCTCTAAAATATAATGTTCTTCAAGATTATATTACCCTATCATAAGGGGGGAGGGTGGTCATCACTTGTACAAATTCCATGACTCACAACATTCAATCAAGTTCCGTCATGTCATCAACCATTATTCCATCACTCACAACCTTTTTTAGTGGAAATGGTCATCACTCACCACCACACCCAACAATTTTCCCCCAACCAACAATTTCCCTCACACCAGTCAAAACATAACGCATCAAAAATATAATGGGATTTAAGGTTGACGTGTGATGGCAAGGGGGTGGCGGTGGTGTTTTGCAATTGTGCACGCGTGAACAAGTTTCATCACGCACAAAAGTGTTGCCACCCCGGGTGGCCTAACCATACATCAAAATAGGAACTGGATTAATGAGTAACATCCTAACCTTCATCAATACGTAGAGCTGGCAAATCGTGTCTTAGCAGGTTTAACAGGTATCTGATAACGCGAACAACAAAAATTGTAAACATGAATACGACTCGTTTAACTACTTTATATCCAATGTCTATAAGACAGCTGTATATTTTATGCACCTAGAAGGAGAAATAATGGATCCTAACTTTCAAATTTTGATTATTTTTAAAAACGAAAAAAATTCACATGGTGTACTTTTCTGTTATTGTGTCTTAGCAGGTTACCTATTGCCAGCCCTATCAATACGGTACATTGACTAAATCCGGTACATACGTTCTAACTTGTTATTTCTATTATGTTTATCTAAAGAATTGATCGATATTTATTTCTTTAAATACAAATTCATAAACTCAAAATAAATTTTGGATTTATAAATGAACTATTCATTTATAAATTATAAGACGACCCGTACTCGCTACAATTGTGGGCGTTTTTTGTCTTCTTCCACGCCCAAAACGCCGGCGAGCCCGCCCGGCCCCATAGGTGTTGTTTTCACTAAAATTCGTTTTGGCGTTGTATTTTCCACGCCCATGTTCAAAAGTTTTGGCCAATTAGTGATGTTCTACTTTTTCTTGTCCAAAAAATATTTTTAATGTTTTTTTATTTAAGTTTTTGTACACCCCTCTTTTAACATAATGCCCACATCCCCACTATATCTATTTTAGAAAAACGTCTCATTGTTAATTGGGTTACCACATGGCGTACAACGCTCAAGAGTGAGGCATTATTCACTCCAACGACTACGCATGGTCTAACCTAGCATCAACCAAAACCAAAACTTAGAAAATAATATAAAGTAACAACTAAGGGGACGAAAAGTGTAAGATTGCAAACAGCATTCTTTCACCCCATGGATATGTGCAAGTTGCAAGCCTACAGATACAATTACAATTAATACTCTCCAACTACTTCCAATATCTACAAATTCAACTTCATCTTCCTTCAACAATTTGTCCTCTCTACAACAACTTGTACATTTACTCTCTCTGTCTATATATACTCAGCATGTCAAACAAACAGTAGAGCTTTCATGGCGCAAGCAATGCCTTCTGATAATCCTCCCCGTGACACATTCCACAACTTCTTCGAGTGCTGGCTCTGCGAGCAAAACTCCTACCTAGAAGAGCTCGTATCCGCCGCTGAAAACCACAGCAACAATCAACAACACGACGACGCTATTCTGGTTCCGTTAATCCACAGAATCGTACGACACTACGAGCAGTACTACCAATTCAAATCCAATTGGGAGACACGAGACGCCATCTCCATGTTTACTCCAACGTGGCGGAGCAAGCTGGAGGACGCGTTTTTATGGATCGGCGGATGGCGACCGACGTTAGCGATTCATTTACTCCACTCAAAATCAGGAATCCAGTTCGAAGCCAAAATCGGCGATCTTATTCGTGGATTGACCACTGGAGGAGATCTAGGAGAGTTGGCGCCAAATCAGATCAAACGAATTGACGAGTTGCAGAGGAAAACAATCCGCGAAGAACGAGTGTTGAGTGAAAAACTGGCCAAGCAACAGGAGTCGGTGGCAGACAGGTAAATATGAACATTTCCGAACCCAAACCGAATAAAAAAAAAAAAAATTTACAAGTCTTCTCCTTATCTTAATACTACTTATCACACGGTATTCTTTTTAAGGAATTTTGACAAATTTTGCCCTTAATTTTGTTGCATGTTTTGTCATTTAGACTTAACCCAGTTAGATTTTCTTGTTAAATTTTGTCACCGAAATGTATTTTAGTCTTTTTACCTATTTATTTTAAGTGTAACCCTAAAATATTTTGTTTTAATATTAAATAAATGGGTAAAAAGACTAAAATACCCTTCGGTTACAAGATTTAACAAGAAAATCTAACTGAGTTAAGTCTAAAGGACAAAACGTGCAACAAAATTCCTTCCAAATGGCAAAACTTGTCAAAATTCGTTAAAAAGGACACTGCCTGATAAGTGGTATTAAGATAAAAGACAAAACTTGTAATTTTTTTCTAAAAAAACGAATTTTATTATTTTTTATAGTTTTTGAACTATTTTAGAATAAAAAGAAGTGTTCTATTAATAAATTTTTCAAAAAATAACATTTTATTAAAAAATATGGACCGGTTTTTTCTTGAACCGCCGGTTTGGCCAAAGACCAGTTCGGTTCGGTTACTTTAGCATGGATATGATCAGTTTCAAACCGCTTTGGGGTCGGGTTTTAAGAACCAGTTTGGTTAACCGGTTTGCTGTTGATCAACAGGTCGATGGTGGAGCTATCGAATGCGGTGTCAGAGATGATAAGAAATGAAAATGGTGGTGTGGAGGATGAGGAGAATAAAGTGGAATCGACGTTAGATTCGAAGGAGGTTGGAATGGAGGAGTTGTTAGACAGGGCGGATGAGCTGAGACTGGAGACGTTGAAGGCGGTGATAGAGATATTGACGCCGATACAGTCGGTGTATTTTCTGATCGCCGCCGCGGAGCTGCATCTCCGGCTACATGAGTGGGGAAAGAAAAGGGAGACGAAGGCGGTTGCTGCCACTGGGACTGAGACCCATAGTCATTCCAGCGGTTGCATGACTTGATGACCATTACTATTTAGTGTTTGCTCTTTAGTAGTTAGCATAACTGTTTTTGTTTGATTTCATATTTTGGCACTAGCCTTTTGTTTTTAGTATTTTGATTATATTTTTATGTTCTGGGGAGTATTTTTAGTCATGAATCCAAAGTACGTTGTTATTTGTTCGAATAACATATAGTCCATAAAATAGAGGAAAAGTGATTTGTTCTTTTAATTCAATAATATATTATAATATTAATAGAACAAAATTGTTTATCTTTTTTAAGTGATGATATTCGTTAAATTCAAATTCAGTCTTTATCTGCTTCACCTCAAGCAGTCATGTCATTTTGGTATTGAATTGACATTTTTTGTGAAACGTGTTAACTTCAGTAGAAAGATTGCATTTTGATAATCCGGCCTTGGCCTTCTTCTACCCATAGGACGAGGCGGCTCATCAGAATTTAAAATTGGAATTTAGGGTTAGCAAATGAATTGGAATTGGAATTGGAATTGAATTTCTTCAAGTTCCTTAAAGCAAAGAAATTCAAAATCCTTCCAAATTTTGAAGGAATTCATTGGAATTTTTTATCATCATATATTGCCAGATCAGAGAAATGGTGTAGCATGTCACACGGCTATGTTGATTGCTTTGATAGCGCTCGGCCGTGCCACTTTACACGACCAAACCGTAGTAAATCCGGCTTTCAGCAATGCCATAGCATTTCAATGAATTTATTTATCTTCATTCTAGCCAAACATTTATTCATAACATGCACTACCAAACTCCCCCGCGGTTGTGGTGGATTCTAGAACCTCTACACTTACGATGGTGGTGGGGGTGGTTGTTGGTACAACTGATACAACTACAAAATCCAAATTTAACTTAAAAGGGTACATGAAACTACTCAGGACAGGACAACCAACCCTTCATAGCTCGTCTTTGCCCGGTTCTGTTGCGGTCTCGTCCCCCTCGCGGTGCTTTTGAATGAAGTCGATAATATCCTCCTTCGTCCTATTCCCTTCATATGGCACCACTTTACCACTTGACGATCTGAAGTACAAAGTCGGGTAACCTTGAACTTCAAACTTGTCACTTGGAATGTCATTGTTTGATGCATCCTGCAAAATTGGAATTTACAACTTCCTAAATCCACCTTTGCTCGCTTTATTATCAAAGTGATAGATTATTGTTTAAAACAAATAAATCTAAAGAAAGTCTGTTTTGAGAACTCACGAATTTTGCGATCATGACACTAGCATCGTTTTCAAAGGAGACGGCCACTTCGTCCAAGGTTGGAGCCAGTTTCTTGCAGTGGCCACACCACGGCGCGTAGAACTCTAGTAGAACTGTTAAATAATTAAACTATAAGCCTAGGAAATTAAATAAAAAAAAGTTATTACATAAAAAAAATGACAAAATCCTACTGTTTTTTTCGGAGTCCAAAACCATGTCTCCAAGGTTGTTAGCAACCACCACCTTCACAGGCTCATCGTTGGTTTCTGGAATAGGTTCAGACTTTATAAACGGCTTTACTTTTCCATCCTGCGCCAATCAGTTCATTCGTATAAAAATAACACATTATTATTAGTTATTTAAACTTCAAAGTAACAATACTTGAATGTAATTAAAAAGTTAAAATCATACCATGTAATCCTTCAACCAAGGAGCGATTTGATCAACCTCGACATTTAAGTTGATAAACTTGAGACCATTAGTCTTTTGTACAATGACAACAGGTGTTTGATCCTCTTTAATACCGAAAAACTGCACATCGAGGTTGACATGAAATTCAGGATGATAAGTCGGTCAAAGAAGAAAGAAAACGATGAAGAATAACTTTACCTCTAAGGCAGCTTGACTATCTTTAAGATCACCTAACAGAAAGCTTAATCCCTTTCCTTTGTATACCCCAGCAACATCAGTGTATTTTGACTTGTAAGCATCAATTTGACCATGACCGAAATCCAGAAACAGCATAGCCTACGCACAGGAAACATATAAAATCTCGTAAAAGGTTTCAAACATCGTGTATCCCAGCATGACAAAAAAAACTAAAATAAGTACATAGATAGGACCAGTGGCGGAACTTGCCCAAAAAGTTAGGGTTGATAAATTTTTTTTAGGATCAGGGGTATCCTTTATATAACGGAAACAGAGTTGAGAAGTATTTTTACACTACGGAAATGGAGTTAAGGAGTATTTTTACACTACGGAGACGGGGTTGAGGGGTAGCCCGTGCTACCCTAACACTCTAAGTCCGCCCCTGGATAGGACATATACCTTTGCATTGGGACTTTCAAAGTATTTGACTAGGAATGGTTGGTTGGTTGGGCTCTGGTCGAAGAGTGTTACAAGAGGAATGCTGGAATCTTCAATGAACTTCTCCAAAGCATCAACATCAAATTTCTGAAAACCAACATCGGAAGTGTTATGTTACTTAACCGGTTGATGACAAGTAATGAAGTAAACATAATAAGGAGACTCTCAAATTCTTGATACGCCTGGCGGTACCTGGAAATCGACAAACAGTTCATCAAACGGCTTCAGTAACCGAACAGTTGGGGTGGTCACCAATGATTTCCCGCGGGGTAGGAGTTCAGCTTTTGTAGTGTGGCGAAAGTCGTAATCCGAACGTAGCTTGTCAGCTAAAATGTTGAAGTTGTCAAACTCTTCCCCGGATAATGTGGGGAAAATTCCTACCTGAAATGGCACATCAAACATTTAAGTCATTGGTAATAAGCTCAAAGGTCAGTGGGGTTCGGTTTAAAAAAGCTTACCACAACGACCTTCTTGTCATCTATAAGGTTGGCTGCATCTTCGGGGGTTTTGATCTCAAAGGATGCAGGACCAACTTGTTTGTTTAAGTATTGGACTATACCATCTGCTTCACGAGGGCCTTTGTAGTCTTGAACAACTTCTCCTCCGTTTTTCAAGATCTTGATTGTGGGGAAACTTTTTACCCCAAATTGTTCTGCAAGTCCTTTGTTTTCTTCAGCATTGGCATCAACCTTTGCTAAAGCAACAGGAGGATCATGGCTTGACAACACAGACGCAGCCTTTTCATACTGCAAGCAAAAATCGTTACTCTTTGATACGCTAAAAGACAACCTATCTTCCTAAGTTGACCATCTAAGAAACAGGATAAGTACCTCTGGTGCAAGATTCTTACAGTGACCACACCTGCCATGCCACAGGATACAATTTACAGATTTTGTTAGCAATGGATTCTACCTTATAAATAAATGTTGAGCAAGCAAAGAGAATTATAATAATAAAGACAGAAAATTAATAAAAAAAAAAAACATGCAAAAGAAACTCAATTATTGTGGTCTGAAATACTCAAGTGTGTGTACATCTTTAAATTATAAATTAACTAATAATGTCTCCTTTGTGATACTACAAAGCTAGATCTGTGTCACACAAACACAAACAGAAGAAATTTAATTTACAAGCAATCTAAACACAAGCAATGCCTTAAATTTCAATTAAAATGAGTTTCCACAATTAGCAGATGAAACAAATGTGACAGAAACAAAATAATATAGAAAGAAGTAGATTTGTACCAAGGAGCATAGAACTCAACGACAATGAATTTGTGTTTGGAGACAACTTGTGAGAAATTGGAGTGATCTAAAGTGAGCACGTATTCGTCCTCCTCGGTAGCAGAAGAAGCGATGTGTGATGATATTGCAAAAACACAAAAGAACATGAAGAAGAAGAAGAAGAGAGGATAAGACGCCATAGCTGTGACTGTTTCTCTCTCTCTCTCTCTCTCTCTCTCTCTCTAAAAGTCACAAGCGTGAGTTATTGCTTGTGAGAGAGAAGAGAAGACTGTTATAAGTAGCGTTTTTGGCGTGAATAAATAGGTGTTTGTTTAATCAACTCATACGCCGTCGTTTTTGTTCCACTTCAGATCTTTTGGCATTTTTATATTGTCGGTAGTTAAATTGTCAATTTCGTATATTATTTACTTATTTAAGTTTAGATAAAATTACTGGGTACTTATATCCGCGTAAAGCTTTACGGTGGGGCATACCACTATTTTATACAACTTAAAAGAAAACGTAATGGTAGAAATAGCTATGATTTCCGTACCGGTTTTTTTAAACCGATTTTAGAACCGAACCGAACCGAACCGAACCGGCGGTTTGTGACCGATTACTATTCTTGATCTAAAAGCCGGTTAATAATCGAAACTGGTTTTAAAAAAACGGTTAAAAATAGGTTTTTTCAGTTTTTTGCCAAAAGCCAATTAAAAACCGATCCTACCGGTTACACCAGTTACTGTTTTGGGTTTGAAAAACCGGTTAGTAACCGAAACCAGTTATAAAAAAAACCGGTTTTTATTTTGAATGAAAAAAAACAGTTCGGTTAAAAACCAGACCGTTTAAAAAAACGATTTGTACACCTCTATGACCCTAGGATGGTCGGCAAAGTTTAGAGGCTGAGATGTAAAGATATAAAGAGTAAAAAAAGACAAAATATTGGACCTCATCAAATACATTAAGCTTCAATGAAAGTAATATAAAAGAGATTCAGAAGAAGTTGAGTTATGTATTTGACTTGGAAATATGTGTTTCTGTAAGTCCCGTAACGAGATCACAACAATATCACACAAGCTTGTTTGGTGGCGAAATCACACAAACAAGCTATATGATTCAAAAGAAAAGAAGAGACGAAGAAGAAGGATATGCTTAAACCTACATACAATAATTGTCCAATACAAGTTTCTAAAACAAGTAACCAACAACCATGCTCCTAACTATCATTTACTATTTATAGTAAGGGATTAGGGAGCATTCCCCCTAAACCCTAAGCCCAAAACCCATAAGCCCACAACTAATACCCATAAACCTACTAATCCATAAACCTATAGGGACTAACGATCTCCCCCTAGGTTTACTGGATTAGTAGCTGCATCAGTTTTGAGGTCCACCTTGCGCCGGATCCGGATCAGAAAACAGACGATTCCTGACAATGTTCCCAACCGAACTTGTCCAGGACTTTGCACATTCTTCATATTGATCATTTGTGCGAATTTGGTTTTGATTCAAAATCATCTTCCTCATGAAAACTCATCAGATCAAGCGTATCTTGTATTCGAATAGACTGCTCTTTAGTAACGATCGCAGCTTCAGCCATCTTAGGATCGTATGCCCAGAACTTGAAGTTTTTTTAGAATTCCTTTTGCGAACTTGCGAGCAATATGAATAATCTTTTCTTTATCGGTTGCTGGCCATATAACAGCTTTGACTGTTCGCTTGGTGTGAGAGTCACGAACACTAGGATGTCTTCTCACAGTGGACTCAACAGTCTTCATGTTTTGAAAGTTGCTCTTTACCTCCCATTCAAGCTTGGCATGAAATGCTCATCCCTGCCTCTTTGGTTTGGATCTGAATCGTGATACGGAGCACGCAACAGGCTTTGTAAGTCGATTTTCGTCCACGTTTCAAATTGGAATTCTTTTGCATAGTATTCCCTGTGCCCACTTTCACGTGTAATCAACCCCAAATTCTTGTCGTGATCATACCTCCAACTTGCGACCTTAGACTTGTTTCCCACTGTATCGTAGTGGCTTGATCCCAACTCCATGACGAATCTATCAGGCCTTTTCGTTGGATCTTTAAGTTGAAAGTTTTCATCAAGAGGATTCATATCCTGATTTTTCATCAAGATCATTTATATGTTGTTCTGTTTCTTAGCAGGCTTTTTTCTTTTCTTCTTTGGCTCAACGACAAGATAAGCATTTAGACCAGCTTCATGTTCGGCATCAGCTCCTGCCCTTGCTGCAGCTCTTTCTTCAACTGTTTGTTCGGGACGACCAATGTTAAACTGTTCATACTCTTTGTCAATAAATTCATTCTCGAATGTCACACCCCGATATTCCCACGTATTACATGTGGACCCGGTGGGGAGTATCGTGACGTAGTTGATATCATCATAGTCAATTAATCATAGTTTAATGCACAGCGGAAGTCTAAAAGTAACTATACAAACCGAATTTGAAAAGTAAAATATTATACAAACGGTCGATAATGGATCCACGGGCGGATCTAAAACAGAAAGTAAATTTTGTTCAACAGACTTTAAGTATTAAAAGCTTGCAAGACTCTTTAATTAATACCCAGGAGTTTCCAACCCATTTCGTGTAGTACCTGCACTTAATCTTTTTGAAAAATACGTCAGTTTACACAGGTAAACACAATTAACTGACTCTTTTGAAAACATTTAAGAAAATTGATTTAAATGCACAAGGCACAAATATTCTTTTATAACTTGGCACAATTACTTAAAATAATCTGGTATACAGATTTATATGTTTGTCGTACGTTCAGGGCCCGGAATAGAAGAGCCGAGTCAAGATTAATAAACACACCACTAGTATAATGTCACACCCCGATATTTCCACGTATTACCGGTGGGCCCGGTGGGGAGTATCGTGACGTAGTTGATATCATCATAGTCAAACAACACAATTTAAATGCACAGCGGAAGCAAAAGATAAATATATTACAATCCGATAAAGAGTAATATCAAGTATTACAAATACGGTTGCAAAAGATCCACAGGCGGATCAAAAGATAAAAAGAAACTTTGTTCAACAGACTTTAAGACATCTAAGCTTGCGAGACTTTTATTTGATGCTAGGAGAGGCCAGCCTATTTCGATTAGTACCTGCACTTAGCCTTTTTGGGAAAATACGTCAGTTTACACTGGTAAATACAATTTAACTGACTCATTTTGAAAACGTCTAAGAAATTTGATTTGAATACACATGGCATAAAACTTTTTATAACTTGGGATAATTATTTATATATAAACTTGTAAAAGAATTACATGTTCGTTATACGTTCAGTAGCCCGGATTGACGCCGGGTTAAAGATTAATAGACACACCACATGATATAGTCCCGCGGCGGGTTATTCCCGTAACCGGCGATTATACCTTATTATTTATATATGCACTGTCGGGTGTACGTCTACACCCCGTGCTTAGGTCGTGGCCATTTCTTGAAATGATGCCAAGGATATCCGGGACATGGTCATTAACCCCCCAAAGGCTTTAAGCAAACAAAACAATTTAAATGGGACATTTCAATAAATTAATCTTCATACAATTAAAAATTCAATGCCCGAACAAGCGGTATTTTATATACCGTACCCCAAGCCCGTATAGGGAAAATAAGTTAAAAGTATTTACCTGAGCTAAATATAAATTCAATCCCAGCCGTATATCAAATCAGCAAGTACAGATAGCTTTTACTGGGCTCCTAAATCTGGAACGAAGGTTTTTAATAACCTATTAGATTCCTAACGGGTCTTAATTAAGCCTAAACTTAGACCGATTAGTTTTAAAAGAAGATACGGTTCAAAACGCATGATTAAGCGAGAACCGGATTAGAATGTGGTTTAGACCCGACAAGCTTGTATACTTGTGTAATAAGGGTAAACTAAACACATTCTGGATTTTGAGATAAAAATGATAAGGTTTGACCTGTTTCGGCTAATTTATGCAAACTAGTTACAAACGCCAATCCGAACGCGAAAAGTGCGTAACGGTTAACCAAAAGAGTCATGAACAGGTTTCCTAAGTTAATATGCCTTTAATATGTTGTGATATCAGTAGGATACCTTCCATTATGCCCAAAACGAATTTAAAACCAATTTATGCCCCGTAGGGGTATTTTGGTCATTTTAAAGGTTATAAGAGAGATTAAATATTAATCTGAGTTCCAGGTCTGATATAATCAGTAAAAATACTTAATTTCATAAGTTATAACAGTAGGGTATAGCATATATGTGAAATTTACTATTTATAACCAAACTATGCACCGTAGGGGCATTTTGGTAATTTCACATAAGCTTAAAAGGTCAAAATTAGAGAATCTGAGTTTAAAACTTTTCTTTACTGTTAAAATATATAAATTTACTTAGAACATCAGTAGGTATTAAGTTTCATATGCCAAAAATAGTTTTAACTCATACTATGCGCTTAAAACGCGTAAAAGTTGGTTTTAAGCGATTTTCGGGTTTAATAATGAAAGCTGTTAATTTTATTATTCCAGAAGACTCAAAATATTTTATTTATCATATAAGATCAGTAGAAAAAGGTTTGGTACCAAAATGATTTCTAAAACTCATTTTATAGGCCAAAAGGGCAAAACCAACAACTACCGAATTAAGCTTAGAACCCTATGTTATGCTCAGCCTAAAAATACATAAAAATAAAAAAAATCCCAAAATATTATTTTATATCTGTAGGTAAAAAGTTTGGTATCAAAAATTTGGGTTTTGATAGGATATACGCTAATTATGCCGTTTAATTAATAAGAAGCTTTTCATTTACGCTAATGAGCATAACTCCTAATCTAGACCTCAAACTGATGTCAAATCTTAGGGACAAGTTTATAAATCAGTAATGAAGGTTTCTATCCTCTCATATTTTCAAAAATTTCGTTTTAAGGTTAAAAGGGCATAATAGTCAACATTTAGGCATTTAACGGAAACATGCATATGAATCGGATAACTAAGGAACCAAGTTGTATAACCTCAGAGGGTTACACTAACCTATAACCTGGTCCTAAAGGAATCCTAAGGCATATCTGACCTAAGCTAATTCGGGTCAGAACTGAAAGTCAAAGCAAAAGTCAACTTTTGCGACTTTCGGTTCCGAACCGAGCCTAAACTCAGAATTGTCGGGTTGAACATGCTTAGACATGCTCAACTAATATTTACCAAGTTATTAAAGTGAGAAAACTGATTTTATGGCTTCTATATTAATAGTTATGAACTTTATTTAAAACTAACCCGTTTGACTTTTATTTTAATTATTTTGACCCGACAATTTAACTAAGTAAACGTGGTAATTAGGAGGTGCCCTTTTGAGGGTTTAACACCTACCTAATTACGGTCGCGTAGCCATGTTCGTTGCGAACAATGGCTCAACCGTTTAAAAGTCAAAGCGTTTATCGAAAACGCTTGACTTTTCGGCTATAAACGCTAAATAAAACAAACTAGTCACGAAAGGACACTTACGAAGGTCCAATGGACTGAAGGAGGTTCTCAAGAAGTTCAAGATCCTCTCAAAATTCAGAGAACAAGCAGATTGAAGGAAGTGTGAGTTGCAAATGAAAGTGGGGAAGGATATTTATAGGTTTTTGAGAACCGTTAGGATCGTTCCTCGATAACCGTGCTTAAATCTTGGCCCTCCATGTATGCCCATGGTTTCTAAATACAATGGGGGTTGAAAACCAGCTCATGGTATTGAGGATTTTACATAAAAGCCCTTGAAAAATGACCAGAATGCTGAAAATAAGAATCTGCCCAGACCTGGGCATAGGCTATGCTGCAGGGGGCGTAGCCTACGGCCTGCACAGATCAAACAACTTTCAGAAGTTGCAGTTTTGGTCCCTGTATGTGTTTAAGCCCATATTTGACATGTTTAAAGCCCGTTAAGCCATTATCAAGGCTCTACAATGATGTCTAAACATAGGGAACATGAAACATGCTTGAAAACATGTCAGATGTCGGTTCGTTTGGCCGTACGGTCACGTTGTTCGTCTAATTATGACGAAACACGAACGGACTCGAAAAATGATCCAAACTACGCGACGAATGGAATTTTATCAAGCCATACAATAAAATAAAATATTTTAGTGCTTACATAAATTTTTGGGTGCCCGGGTATATTCAGAATGTGAGATATGCGCGAAAATGCAAACTTGTGCACTTTTTGACACTTTTAGTCCCTGCATGACTTAAAAGTTTATTTTTGCGCATCAAACACCTCCAAGCCTATATCTAAGATAGGTAAGGGATATTTAGGGTATATTTAACTTACGATCATATTCCAGAAGGTCCGATACCCTACGAATCGACATACTTTTGCAGTTTGACACAAATAGTCCTTTAATTGCGCAAAGTAGCGCGAAATGCCGTTTAATGATATCCAAGCCTTCCATGGCCCATATTGATCATTCCCAAGCATATACTTAAATGTTACTATGCTCTCGTTCGCTTAGATGGTCACCGAAAGGCGTAGATTCAAAAGTTGACGCTTTAGGTCCCTCTATTGCGCAAACTTGCGCACCTCATCATTTAATAGCATTGAAGCCTTATCTAATCCATATTAGGCATTCTTGAAAGTATTATTAAACATCACGATGCTTCGGGTTCGCTAAAAGGTCATTTAGAGGTATAATTAAACATATTGACACTTTTAGCCCCTCTAACTTGCAAAGTTGCGCGTAACTTTACTTATAGGCATAAAAACCTTAGTCGGCCAATAATTAGCATTCCCGAGAGTATAATCAAATATCATGAAGCTCCCGGTTTGTTAAAAGGTCACTCAGAGGTAATAATTAACATGTTGACGCTTTTAACCCTTTATTGCGCAAACTTTAAATTAATTACGCAAACGGCTACACTCGATCGTCAAGTGGCTCATTTGTGAATATAATTATCGTGAGAGGTTATTTAGGAACTTATTTTAGGTATGCTAACACTTCCAGTGCTTTCATAATCAAAGTTTTCGATTTTTCAAAAAATTAGTCCTTTAAATTCAATGTTTGACTTTATTAGGGTTTATTACACTTGTCAATACATCATTGGACGTGATTTTACTTGGTGTTACATCCTCACCCCCTTAAAATAAATCTCGTCCTCGAGATTTGCTAAAATGCTGGAAATTCTTTTTGTCGCATAATGGACTAATCTTCTATAGCCTATCTGGAGTCTCCCCAAGCTCCCAAAGTGACCTTTATATTTGGTACATGTATCCTTTTGGAGCTTCTTAACCTGTCAATCCTTAATCAATACAGGTTGCTCATCATATCATCAATCTGCATATCATTATGTGATAATGCTTTTCGACTTATTGGTGAAACACATCTTTAAATCATTAGTGTGTGATGCATTGCGTGCTCCACCAAACTCCTTAAATAGGTTTTAGCTTATGAGCTATTTGATCTTGATACATTCGATTCCCTCGAATGATTCTATATATTCAGAGTTTAACTAGTCTGATAATTAACAAATTGGCACACCCTCCCAGGGTGATATCTTTTGTTGAACCTCCTTCCTCAACAAGAACTCAAGAGGGTTGCTACTCTCATTAATCCTTGATTTTCTACCGAATACTGGCATCTTACAGATGATTATGGATTCGTATGATCTTATTCGTTGTTTCCAAGGCAACTTTCAGATCATGATAATTGGACTTACTAATCTTCTGTCTAACATTAGATGTTTAACATTCCATCTATACAAGGTTTCCAAAGAAGCAGCCTAGATACTTATATGACAACTATTATAGAAAAACTTATTTTAAGATGAGATGGTTATTCCAACCACTGCTTGAAACTAATCTTAAGGAATAACTAATCCTTGTCGTTAGTCGAATAAAACGACGATCCTGGGCAGCTGATGGCAATTCTTAATTGTTGCCTAATTAGGGTTGCGGTAATCAATGCATAAGCAAAATGAACCGTCTTTCATAATTAACTATACCGAATTCTCAGGATATTGAGTTAGGCTATATGAATCCTCTATTTTAAAAATCAGTTAATCAGGGCTTCGATTCTTCCAATGATGGTACTAGCCGTCTTGGAGATTTCATAATAATACAACCCTAAATGGGATATAAAACTTAACTCTACCTGCCTCTCAGGGGTAAACAGGGTAATCTTAGGAGAAGATAATCAAGATACAAGGAGGTTACAGAGATTTTCCATATCTCAGGCTCCAGTTCATCCATCATTGCTTGTGTCAAATAAGTGACACATTTATGTTACAAGTCCACAAATTCCTTAATCGGGAACATTTACTTGGACAATTCCATTATGGATATCTTCTTTGAATACCATTAGTTGACTTTAGTACCATATGACCATCGGGATATCTTTGTGGTCCCATGCATTAAACCTCCATACTGATCAGGCATGGAAGCAATCTATGGAACATATTAAGATACACCAATCCTCCTATGGCGCTTTTATCATACCGTCTGGTATTCGCAATCGATAGAGATCAAAGAGGTATCAACTATGTATGCTGATGCACTTCCTCCAGAGAGAGAATACTTCTAAAATGCTACGCCTGAAGGCTTCTGACAGGAACAGAAAAAAATGGTTCTTATGCTTTCGCCTGTAAGTTTTACCTTACACTTAATATCTGGGGTCCTTACGGAAGAGTTTCTAAAGGTTTGCTAAACTTATGGTCTTATGAGAGACTTAGCAGCACCTGAAACCAAACGTAGCTCCTAGTAATAAAATTACAATAAGGGTTTTATTTGGTGTCATTAATGTGAGCTGCCTCTAATCCTTCATCAGGAGGGTTAAACGCCTCCATTCTTAATCCTTTTAAACTTAGCTGCGAAATCTTTGACAAATTTTAGGGTAGTCTTAGCTTTGACTGGTTATTTCTTAATCTATATAACGTGAGTAGCTGAGGTAGATCCATAATGGATTTATAATGAGCAGGCTTTGAAACTTTGATGTACCCTCTTATTGCCGTTGCTAACCACGAATAATTATTGCATTAAACTTAGATTTTTGGGGTAGACTGAATAGGGCACTATCTCAGCCAATGAATTAAAATTTGAGACATACTGTCGACAGTCTAGAACTTTTATGGTGAGAGTCAGAAAATTCTTATTCCATCTTTTTCCATCTTGTGATGCGGATAATAGGTTTTCCTAATAAGGTCCTTAAAACTTGGTCCATCTCATATTGTATAAGAGGATCTTTCTTGTGGACTTCATTAATGTCCTCACTAATTAAGGATATTACCATCGAATGACTGTGACGCATACCTCACTGTGTCCTTTCTAGCATAACCGCTGATACACCTAATGGTTTCTACTTCATTCAATAATTTCCTGCAATCGATGGCCCCTTTTTACTATTGAAGTCTCTTGACTTCCAAGAGACGAAGTACTTTTAAGTATATCCTAAAAGGAATGGGCTCCTTGCCTCATATGATTTTGTTTGGGCTATTCTTCGCATTTGAAGTATGAATAAAGCTCTTCTCATGAGCAGCGACATGTGTTTTAGAGCGAGCAGCATCTGGCTTCTTGAACCTTTTCATGACTTTTCTCATAGCCTTTCTAATAGCTGCGTTAATTACAGTTTTGGAGATTAACTCCATTAACATTGAGGTTCACATTGGATGCACCATTAACATTTGTCGCATCACCAGCATCGCGACTGTTGTTTGTCTCTTCTGAGTTTTCCATACTCGAATCTTTGGTATTAAATATCATATTCAACAAGTGCTTAGGCAATCCATACCCAGTGTCTCCTTGAATTGTCAAACGCTCACCAAAAGGAGTCTTGATAACTACTTGCTTCATATCACACACAATATGGGCTTGATTTTTAAGGTGACCAAATCATTCCTATCACTATATCGAGTCCCTCTTATTTTAATGGAAACAAGGACAACGGAAAAGAATGATTCCTAATGGATATAAAACATCCATCTAATATTGCTGAAGCAGTCTCTGAGGTACTATCGGCCAATTCTACTTTATACTTAACGCTTAGAGTTTTAACAGGCAGATTTAATGATTTACAAAATCTATTGTCTACGAAAGACTTATCTGAACCTGAATCAAATAATACTCTAGCATGAGCGTTATTGATAAAGAAAGTACCTGTTGTGACATTGTCATCCTGAATAGCCTCTTGAGCATCCATTTGAGAGCTTCCAGCTTTGGTCTTCTTAGCCTCCTGTCACACCCCGATATTTCCACGTTTTACCGGTGGGCCTGGTAGGGGAGTATCGTGACGTAGTTGATATCATTATAGTCAAGCAACACAATATTTAAATGCACAGCGGAAGCAAAAGATAGATTCATTTCAACCGAATAAAATTGTAATATTAAGTATCACAAAATAGTTGAAAATAATCCATAGGTGGATCAAATAAAAAGAAAATCTGTTCAACAGACTGAAATGCATCCAAGCTTGCGAGACTCTTATTGATGCTAAGGAGAAAGCCCGCCTATTTCGAGTAGTACCTGCACTTAATCTTTTTGGGAAAATACGTCAGTTTACACTGGTAAATACAATCAACTGACTCATTTTGAAAAGGTTTAGAAAGTTGATTTAAATGCACGAGGCACAAAACATTTTATAACTTGGTATAATTATTTATACATAAACTTCTAAAAGAATTACATGTTCGTTATGCGGCCAGTAGCCCGAGTTGACACCGGGTTAGAGCTTAATAGACACACACATGATATAGTCCCGCGACGAGTTATTCTCAAAACCGGCGGTTATACCTTTTTAATTTTATTTTTTTATATGCACTGTCGGGTGTACGCCTACACCCCGTGCTCAGGTCGTGGCCATTTGTTAAAATGATGCCAAGGATATCCGGGACATGGTCATTAACCCCCCAAAGGCTTTAAGCAAACAAAACATTTTAAACGGGTCATTTCAATGAATTAACCATCATACGATTAAAGATTCAATGCCCGACCAAGCGGTATTTTATATACCGTACCCCAAGCTCGTATAAGGGAAAATAAGTTAAAAGTATTTACCTTTGCAAGTAATAATCACAACAAGCAAGTGCACGTAGCTTTTACCGGGTCTCCTATTCTGGAACGAAGGTTTATAATAACCTATTAGAATCCTAACGGGTCTTTAATTATGCCTAAACTTAGACCGGTTAGTTTTAAAGGAAGATACGGTTCGAACGCATGATTAAGCGAAGACCGGAATAGAATGTGATTTAGACCCGACAAGTTTGAAGACTTGTATAATATGGGTAAACTAAACACATTCTGGATTTTGAGATAAAAATGATAAGGTTTGACCAGTTTCGGCTAATTTATGCAAACTAGTTACATAAACCGAACCGAACGCGAATAACGCATAACGGGTAACCGAATGAGTCACAAACAGGTTTCCTAAGTTAATATGCCTTAAATATGTTGTGATATCAGTATGATACCTTCCATTATGCCCAAAACGAGTTTAATCTCAATTTAAGCCCCGTAGGGGTATTTTGGTCATTTAAAAGATTATAAAAAAGATTAATTATAATTCTGAGATTCGGGTCTGAAATAATCAGTAAAACAACTTAATTTAATAGGTTATATCAGTTGGTGATAAGTCTTATATTCTAAAATGGTTTTAAACCCGTACTATGTGTTTAATACGCGTAAAAAGCCGTTTTAAGCGATTTCCGGGTCATAACTGGAAATCTGGGTTTTCTGATCAGTTTATAAAGTTCAACATACTTCATTTATCATATAAAATCAGTAGACAAAGGTTTGGTTTCAAAATGTTATGTAAAACTCATTTTATAAGCAAAAAGGGTATAATCGCTATTTACCGAATCAAGGCAATAACCTTAGGTTATGATCAGTTTAAAAATAATTAAACATTTTCAAAAATCCCAAAATATTATATTACATCAGTGGGTAAAAGGTTTGGTGTCAAAAATTGGGTTTAGATAGGCTTTACGCTAATTATGCAGTTTAATTAACAAAAAGCTTTCTAATTACGCTATTGAGCATAACTCCTAATCTAGACCTCCAACTGATGTGAAATTTTAGGGACATGTTTATAAATCAGTAACAAAGATTATTGTCCTTTCACATTTCCAAAATTCTTGTTTTAAGGTTAAATGGGCATATTGGTCAACATTAGGCATTTAACGGAAACATCGGACAATCAACGAGCCAATCACAGAGGGTTATACCATCATGTAACTTGGTCCTAAGGAAGCTCTAAGGCATTTCTAAATTCATCTAAATCGGGTCAGAACTGAAGTCAAAGCAAAAGTCAAAGTTTTGCGACTTTCGGTTCCGAACCGGTCCTAAACAGAAAATTGTCGGGTCGGACATGCTTAGACATGTTCTTGCATTGATTACCAAGTTATATGAGTGGTAAAACAAGTTACACGTCTCCTACATTGCTAATTATGCGTTAATTCGAAAATTAAGTTTCTGTTGACTTTTTATAACAAACTTTGACCCGACAAATGATCTAGTTAGAGCGGGAATCAGAGGGTGCCCTTTTAAGGGTTTATTGCCCACATAATTACCAACTTATAACTACCTTTAATTTGACTAATCGCTGGACCATTAGTGATTAATCAATAAGTCAAACCTTAATTACGATGGTTTGACTTTAAGCTAAATAACTAAGTAAAACACGATTAAGGAAGGTTAAGGAAGCTTACCAAGGTCTAATGCACGACTAATGATGCTTAGGCAAGGCTCTTATGCTCCAGAAATCAGCAGAAATGGAGTTGGAATGAATGATCAAAAATGTTGCAAACATGGACCTTTATATAGTGGGTTTAATCCCACTAGATCATGCCATGCAAGTCTATAAGTGATCATTGATGCATCCCAAGTGTCCCTATACTCTAAAAACCAGATGGGGTTGCACATGGTATGTCAAAACAAGGTTTAAAGTCGGTTAGGATGGCTGAACAGAAACCTGTCAGTGTTTTCTGTATCTGGGCGTGCCAGGCGGCCCGCGTAAGGCTCTGCCTGGGCTTACGCGGCCCGCGTGAGGCTCGGGCTCAGGCAAACAAGTTTCAATTATTTGCAGTTTTGGCCCTCGGTCCTCCTAAAAGTTGTTTTACCTTTATTTCTTGCATTATAAGCCCTCTAAATTGATTTCTAAGGACTCCAAGACATAACCAATCTTTGTGAAGCCCTTGATTAACTTTTGATCACCCGAAAAGTCATAATTTTCAACGTTGACGCTTTTAACCACTCGTATACGAATTTTATCATAACTTTCTCATACGATAACGAAACTTGGTTAAATTTTTATCATGCATTCTAGTGAGCATAATTAATCGTTACAAGGCTTCGGGTTTGCTAAAAGGTCACTCAGAGGTATACCTTAAACATGTTGACACATTTAACCCCTGTAGTTTGTAATCTCCCACTTTCTTTCACAATTAGTTTCGTATGATCCATGATTCATTCGTTTAAGGGTATAAAAATCATGTAGGGTTATTGTAAAGTATATTTATCCATTGTTGACATTTTGAAAACTTATATTCACATACTTTCCCTGTTTGTCAACTTTGGTCCCTCTAGAGTATTCTTTCACACTTTCAAAGCTTACGACACGTGTCAATACATTATTGGACATGAAATTACGAGGTGTTACATCCTCACCCGCTTAAAAGAAATATCGACCTCGAGATTTACTAAAACAAATGAGGGTACTTTTCTTTCATTGCGGACTCTACCTCCCACGTGTACTCGGGACCTCTACGGGCATCCCATTTAACTTTTACGATCGGTACATGCTTCCTTCGAAGCTTCTTAACCCGTCGATCCTCAATCGACAAAGGTTTTTCAACAAACTTTAAGCCCTCATCAATGTGCACATCTGTATGTGGTATAACTAGTGATTCATCAGCTAGACATTTCTTCAGATTGCAGACGTGGAATACGTTATGAATACCACTGAGTTCTTCAGGCAAATTTAGCTTATAAGCAACTGATCCGACACATTCGATGTTCTCGAATGGTCCTATGTATCTCGGGCTTAACTTGCCTTTCTTACCAAATCGCATTACCCCTTTCCAGGGTGATACTTTAAGTAGTACTTTATCACTAACCTCAAACTTTAGAGGTTTACGCCTTAAGTCCGCGTAGCTTTTCTGCCTATCCCTGGCAGCTTTGAGACGATCGCGTATCTGCACAATCTTATCTGTCGTCTCCAGGACTATTTCAGGTCCTGTCAGTTGGACATCTCCAACTTCCGCCCAACAAACGGGCGTTCTGCACTTTCTACCGTACAAGGCCTCGAAAGGCGCAGCCTTAATGCTGGTATGATAGCTATTGTTATACGAGCACTCGACTAATGGCAGGTGGTTATCCCAACTACCACCTAAGTCAATCACACATGCACGAAGCATGTCTTCCAATGTTTGGATTGTACGCTCACTCTGCCCGTCCGTCTGAGGATGGTAAGCCGTACTAAAATTTAAGCGCGTGCCCAAAGATTGTTGGAAACTTTTCCAAAAATGTGATTTGTATCTAGTATCTCTGTCAGAGATAATAGACATTGGTATGCCATGCAGAGATACAATCTTATCTACGTACAATTGGGCTAACATGTCGGAGCTATAGGTCTCCTTAATGGGTAGGAAATGTGCTGACTTAGTCAGTCTATCTACTATCACCCAGATAGTATCACTTCCTTTCTTTGTCTTTGGCAACTTGGTGATGAAATCCATTGTCACCATTTCCCACTTCCACGTGGGAAGTTCAGGCTGTTGTAGGAAACCTGACGGCTTCTGATGTTCAGCTTTGACTTGTGCACACGTCAAACATTTAGCTACATAGGTAGCTATAGCCTTCTTCAAGCCTATCCACCAAAAAATTGCCTTTAGATCCTAGTACATCTTATCAGCTCTAGGATGGACGGAGTATTTAGAACTGTGGGCTTCCTGAAGGATAACATCGCGAAGTCCTCCATAAACTGGAACCCATATTCGTCCATTTAACCTCAGAATTCCGTCCTTGTCATAGGATAACTGTTCTTCAGTTACCCCTAGCTTTTCATCAGGATAGTTAGCTTCCAGCACAGCTTCCTTCTGCGTAGCTAACAACCTTTCATTCAAACTATTCTTTATCTCAATGCTCTTGGCATTAATTCTTACAGGCTTCACTCTTTCCTTTCGACTTAAGGCATCGGAGACTACATTCGCCTTGCCAGGATGGTATCTTATTTCACAATCATAATCATTCAAAGTTTCCATCCAACGTCGCTGCCTCATGTTCAAGTCCTTCTGATTGAACAGATGTTGAAGGCTCTTTTGATCAGAATAGATCACACACTTAGTTCCATACAAATAATGCCTCCACAGTTTTAGTGCAAATACAACGGCACCCAACTCTAAGTCATGGGTGGTGTAGTTCTTTTCATGCACCTTTAACTGACGTGAAGCATAGGCAATAACTTTGCCTTTCTACATAAGCACACATCCCATCCCGGTGTGTGATGCATCACAATATACCACAAACTCTTCTATTCCATCAGGCAATGTTAACACAGGTGCATTGCTTAGCTTCTGCTTAAGGATATCAAAGGATTCTTGCTGCTTCGGTCCCCAGTCGAACTTAATATTCTTTCTAGTCAAAGAAGTTAGAGGTGCAGCAATCCTTGAAAATTTTTCAATAAAACGCCTGTAATATCCTGCCAATCCCAAGAAGCTGCGAATCTCTGTGGGCGTCTTCGGCTCTTGCCAATTCATGACAGCTTCAACCTTAGCGGGATCTACCTGGATTCCGCGTTCACTAACCACATGTCCAAGAAATTGGACTTCACGAAGCCAAAATTCACACTTAGAGAATTTGGCGTAGAGCTTTTCTCGATGAAGCAGTTTCAGAATGCAATGGAGGTGCTTCTCATGGTCAGCTTGACTCTTTGAGTAAATAAGAATATCATCGATGAAGACGATGACAAATTTATCCATGTAGGGCTTGCAGACACGGTTCATGAGGTCCATGAATGCGGCTGGTGCATTAGTGAGTCCAAAAGGCATCACTAAGAACTCGTAATGACCATAACGAGTCCTAAATGCAGTCTTATGTACATCTTCATCCTTGACCTTCAGTTGATGATATCCTGATCTTAAGTCGATCTTGGAAAAGTAACTTGCCCCTTGAAGCTGATCGAACAAGTCGTCGATCCTTGGCAATGGATACCGATTCTTGATAGTAACTTTGTTAAGTTATCGATAATCGATGCACAGACGCATCGAGCCATCTTTCTTCTTCACAAAAAGGATTGGTGCTCCCCAAGGAGATGAGCTAGGTCTAATAAATCCTTTGCTTAACAAATCATCTAGTTGAGTTCTCAACTCTTTCATCTCCGTTGGTGCCAATCTGTAAGGCGCTCTTGCAACAGGTGCTGCTCCAGGTATAATGTCAATCCTGAACTCCTCTTGCCTATCTGGGGGTAAACCAGGTAGTTCTTCAGGGAATACTTCTGGATATTCAGAGATAATGGGTATGTCTTCGATCTTAGGCTTTGGTTCATCTATAGTCACTTGCGCCATGTAGATAACACAACCCTTCGTCAAACACCTTGATTCCTTGAGCATGGACACTTCCTCAGGCATTCCGTACTTAGTATCTCCTTGGATTGTCAAAGGCTCACCATGAGGAGTTCTGACAACCACTTGCTTCTTAGCACAAACGATCTGGGCTTGGTTGCGAGACAACCAATCCATGCCTATTACTACATCGAAACCGGCTAATTTCAAAGGAAGTAAAGACAATGGAAAATAGTGGTTCCTAATGGATATAACACATCCATCTAACACGGTTGACGCTGTTTCTAAGGTACCATCAGCTAATTCCACCTCATATTTCACACTTAAGGTTTTAACAGGTAAATTCAGCAACTTACAAAACTTATTATCTACAAATGACTTATCAGCTCCTGAATCGAATAACACTCTTGCAAAAACATCATTTATGAGGAAGGTACCTGTGATCACATTGTCGTCCTGAATAGCTTCCTTTGCATCCATCCGGAAGACCCTTGCATTGGTCTTTTTCCCGTCCTCAGTCTTCTTTGCAAGTTGTGGGCAGTTGGACTTGATATGCCCTTTTCATTGCAGCTATAGCACGTAGCATCCTTGATTTTCTTACAGTCTAGGGTCTTGTGCTCAGAAGACTTGCAAATTCCACATGCCCTTGGCTGTGACTGGGATTTCGACTCATATCTGCACTTCCCGAAGTGCTGTTTCTTGCAGATCTTACATTTGGGTTTATCACCCGACTGATGACCATCTTTCTTAGATCCAGAACCCTTTTTGTGGTCATTGTTTCCCTTATGTCTCTTATCTGATCGCCGTGAGCTATCATCCTCACGCTTCCTTTTCTCAGCATCAGTGTTTCTAAGTGATCTCTGCCTGACCGCGTCCAGAGTAAGAGATAATGCTATATCAGCTGCAGACCGGAAGGTAGCTGGTCTAGAGGCTTTCACACTGGCCTTAACTTCTGGGGCTAAACCCCCGATGAATCGAGCTATCCTCTTGGGCTCCGGTGTCACAAGGTATGGAACCAACCTAGACAGGGTATTGAAACTTGTAAGGTAGTCTTGACAATCCAGGTTTTTCATAACCAGCGATAAGAAATCAGCTTCAATCTTCTCAACCTCATGCTGAGGACAGTAGTTCTCCTTGATCAATGACACAAACTGTTCCCAAGTCATATTGTACAATGGGATTTTCCCTGTAGCTTGGATCAAAGACATCCACCAAGCTAATGCCTCCCCCTTGAATGGCTGAGACACGAACTTTACCACATCCTTATCAGCGCACCCGTTGATATCAACCACGGTGTCCATCTCATCCAACCATATCATGCAGTCTATAGCTCCTTTTTCCCCAGTGAAATCCCTGGGTTTGCATGAAACAACATACTTGTAGGAGCAACCTTTATCACGGGGTTCCTGATTCGGTACGATCCTTTGAGATGGAACACTCCTTTGGTTTGATGAGTGATGTGAATTACTATTGTGAGCAGTGTGAGTTTTAGAGGGTGGTTTAGAGTGTGGTGCAGATTGGGTCCTTTCATGGGTACCACTGGATTCATGGAACTGTCTATCCAAAGCTCGAGTAATGGCATTGTCTATCATTGCATGTAGTTCTGCACCCGCTATGTTAATTCAGGTATTATCATGATTCTCCCTTGGGTGACTGTTGATCTCATCCGAGTCAGCCATGTAGTTTGAACTGTTACATAAGATATTGACAATGATTTATTTGGAAGTTTATTATGGAATTGTCTTTTATGGCAATTCATTAACCATGGTAAACATAGACCATATTTGGTTAATTTGTTAATCATATTTATTTAGGATTTTATTATAATTTATCCTAATTATAAAACAATAATAGTATTATCAGTGGCACAGAAGGCCTAGTCACAGGGTCATTTTTAAATCATAAGCCATGATTTCAGAGAATCAAGGCATTAAGGTTTGAACATAGTTCTTTACCTTTTTCTGACAGGGAGTTGTAGACTACTACTGTCTTTTGTCTTATATGACAATGAGTATGGCCCGTAGGCACAACATTACCTATGGATGTTTAATATATGATCATCTTAATTGATGATTTAAACCCATGATTTATAGATCATCAGGTTAGGATAGGAATCTTTTGAAGAATCCTATTTTAAGAATGACGTGTGTGATTTTAACGAATCACATCTGCCAGGAGCGTTTACATATTTTCAGATGTTAACAGGGATTTGAATCTTTTTAAACAGGTCTTACCATTTTGGCCAAGTCTTCTAATGACATGCAGGCTAGGTTACACCTTAAGATTCTTATTTAATATTTAAATAGGCAGATTATTTTTAAGATGAATGATTTTTGATTTACTTAATTCATGTATAATATATTTATGCATAAAACGACCAAATGAAAATTTTTAAACTTAACATTCCATTAACATTAAAAGGAGTACACATTGCCCTAAACGGGACTTTTAACAGAAATAACTTGCCCACGCAGGGGCTAAACTGAAAATACAGGTCCACGCAGGGACTGATTACTAAAATAGGTGTCCACACAGGGACTACAGAAAGACAAGTTAACGCAGGGACTAAGTACATAGATAAATGTCCACGCAGGGACTTGATTGAAATAAGGAAATACAACAATACATATAGGGATTCAATGATCCCTCTTCTTCTTTCCTTTTAACAAGCTTGCTAGGCCTTTGAGAAATCCTCGGTTGTTCCGACGCTCTTCTTGAAATTCTCGTTCCACCCTGTTTAGCCTGTGGAGGATTTCCTCCTGTTCCGGTGGGGAAAACCGTGGTAGCTGCGGCTGGTGCTGAACCGGAGGTCGAGCAGGTATCTGATACCCATGAGCTAGATATCCCACTCCCCAGGGAGCTCCATATGGTCCTTCAGGATGAAGGGCATTGTAGTTTGCCGCTATGAGGTGTGGGTCGGCTTCAGCGTAGTTGTAGTGAGTGTGAGCCGGCTGCTCAAACGGATTATACGCCGTTGAACCGGCGTATGTAGGAATCGGGTTACCAAAACCCAACAGTGGTGGTGGTGGTGCAACTGGTGCAGAATTTACCTCTGAAACTGGGTTTGAAGGCCCACCCATTTGTGGGTCTTCATACAGTGGCGGATAGTGATTACCACTTGAGTGATGGGGGTGCTAAAGTGAAAACCCCCCTCTCGCACGGATATTCGTACGCCTGTTCTTCTACGCCTTGGTGGTTCTGGAGGTGCTTGATGAACTGGCGGTGGTGGTGGCGGTGGCGTGACTGCCACTGAACGCGAATCCTCGGAGGGATCCTGCTGCTGCTGCTGTGGGTTATGAGAGGGTGTAAAATACCACTCATACTGGTTGAACCTCGCTTGGTAATTGTCTGGACCACAGTAGGGTGATCCGTGGAAGGATGATCCATCAGAGATCTCGATGGGATGGTTGGGGGTCCCGGTTGCAGGCTCAACGGGATCCGTGTCCTCGTCCATGTCCATTGCATGGTCTCCCAAGAAATGGTCTTCAGGTCCTAGTGGGTTAAAACCCACTGGTTCTTCAATATAGTTTGTCGGGTTGAACCGGCCCTGAAAGAAAGGAGTGGGGTCGCCAAAGGAATGGTGCGAAAGGGATCGCTGCAACGGCAAGAAGGAGTGGCGTGAGTCATTGGGCCCGTTTTCTGATTGCGGCCCAAAGGAGTGACGATAAGGAGGTGTTGAGCTAATCGAGGCAGATCGCCTAGCAAGCTCCAGGTAGGTCCTCCAGTTCCCCTGAGGATCGGCACTCATAGTAGTAGAAGGAGTTCGCCGGTGTGAAGGTCAGGCTTCGTGATCGTTGGGGGCGTTGATCGGCCCCTTACCTCGTCCTCCTCTTCGGAATCTCGGTGGCATATTTCCTGTCAAAACAAATGAAAGATACAACAAGGAAATATAAAGGACAAGGTTAGAATTAGAAACAATTTGGATTAGTCCTAAGTTCTTTGTCTAGACTCAAAAATTTAGGAATGTACAATTGTGTAACTGAGATTAAACACAAAAGGCTAGTGTTTAATTCACTCAGTGTTGGCTCTGATACCAACCTGTCACACCCCGATATTTCCACCTTTTACCGGTGGGCCCGGTAGGGGAGTATCGTGACGTAGTTGATATCATTATAGTCAAACAACACAATATTTAAATGCACAGCGGAAACAAAAGACAGATTCATTTCAACCGAATAAAATTGTAATATTAAGTATCACAAAATAGTTGAAAATAATCCACAGGTGGATCAAATAAAAAGAAACTCTGTTCAACAGACTGAAATGCATCCAAGCTTGCGAGACTCTTATTGATGCTAAGGAGAAAGCCAGCCTATTTCGAGTAGTACCCGCACTTAATCTTTTTGGGAAAATACGTCAGTTTACACTGGTAAATACAATCAACTGACTCATTTTGAAAAGGTTTAGAAAGTTGATTTAAATGCACGAGGCACAAAACATTTTATAACTTGGGATAATTATTTATACATAAACTTGTAAAAGAATTAAATGTTCGTTATGCGTTCAGTAGCCCGGGTTGACACCGGGTTAGAGCTTAATAGACACACCACATGATATAGTCCCGCGGCGAGTTATTCTCAAAACCGGCGGTTGTACCTTTTTAATTTTATTTTTTATATGCACTGTCGGGTGTACGCCTACACCCCGTGCTCAGGTCGTGGCCATTTCTTAAAATGATGCCAAGGATATCCGGGACATGGTCATTAACCCCCCAAAGGCTTTAAGCAAGCAAAACATTTTAAACGGGTCATTTCAATGAATTAACCATCATACGATTAAAGATTCAATGCCCGACCAAGCGATATTTTATATACCGTACCCCAAGCCCGTATAAGGGAAAATAAGTTAAAAGTATTTACCTTTGCAAGTAATAATCACAACAAGCAAGTGCACGTAGCTTTTACCGGGTCTCCTATTCTGGAACGAAGGTTTATAATAACATATTAGAATCCTAACGAGTCTTTAATTATGCCTAAACTTAGACCGGTTAGTTTTAAAGGAAGATACGGTTCGAACGCATGATTAAGCGAAGACCGGAATAGAATGTGATTTAGACCCGAAAAGTTTGAAGACTTGTATAATATGGGTAAACTAAACACATTCTGGATTTTGAGATAAAAATGATAAGGTTTGACCCGTTTCGGCTAATTTATGCAAACTAGTTACATAAACCAAACCGAACGCGAATAACGCATAACGGGTAACCGAATGAGTCACCAACTGGTTTCCTAAGTTAATATGCCTTAAATATGTTGTGATATCAGTATGATACCTTCCATTATGCCCAAAACGAGTTTAATCTCAATTTAAGCCACATAGGGGTATTTTGGTCATTTAAAAGATTATAAAAGAGATTAATTATAATTCTGAGATTCGGGTCTGAAATAATCAGTAAAACAACTTAATTTAATAGGTTATATCAGTTGGTGATAAGTCTTATATGCTAAAATGGTTTTAAACCCGTACTATGTGTTTAATACGCGTAAAAAGCCGTTTTAAGCGATTTCCGGGTCATAACTGGAAATCTGGGTTTTCTGATCAGTTTATAAAGTTCAACATACTTCATTTATCATATAAAATCAGTAGCCAAAGGTTTGGTGTCAAAATGTTATGTAAAACTCATTTTATAAGCAAAAAGGGTATAATCGGTATTTACCGAATCAAGGCAATAACCTTAGGTTATGATCAGTTTAAAAATAATTAAAATTTTCAAAAATCCCAAAATATTATATTACATCAGTGGGTAAAAGTTTTGGTGTCAAAAATTGGGTTTAGATAGGCTTTAAGCTAATTATGCAGTTTAATTAACAAAAAGCTTTCTAATTACGCTATTAAGCATAACTCCTAATCTAGACCTCCAACTGATGTGAAATTTTAGGGACATGTTTATAAATTAGTTACAAAGATTATTGTCCTTTCACATTTCCAAAGTTCTCATTTTAAGGTTAAATGGGCATATTGGTCAACATTAGGCATTTAACGGAAACACCGGACAATCAACGAGCCAATCACAGAGGGTTATACCATCATGTAACTTGGTCCTAAGGAAGCTCTAAGGCATTTCTAAATTCATCTAAATCGGGTCAGAACTGAAGTCAAAGCAAAAGTCAAAGTTTTGCGACTTTCGGTTCCGAACCGGTCCTAAACAGAAAATTGTCGGGTCGGACATGCTTAGACGTGTTCTTGCATTGATTACCAAGTTATATGAGTGGTAAAACAAGTTACACGTCTCCTACATTGCTAATTATGCGTTAATTCAAAAATTAAGTTTCTGTTGACTTTTTATAACAAACTTTGACCCGACAAATGATCTAGTTAGAGCGGGAATCAGAGGGTGCCCTTTTAAGGGTTTATTGCCCACATAATTACCAACTTATAACTACCTTTACTTTGACTAATCGTTGGACCATTAATGATTAATCAATAAGTCAAACCTTAATTATAACGGTTTGAATTTAAGCTAAATAACTAAGTAAAATACGATTAAGGAAGGCTAAGGAACCTTACCAAGGTCTAATGCACGACTAATGATGCTTAGGCAAGGCTCTTGTGCTCCAGAAATCAGCAGAAATGGATTTGGAATGAATGATAAAAAATGTTGCAAACATGGATCTTTATATAGTGGGTTTAATCCCACTAGATCATGCCATGCAAGTCTATAAGTGATCATTGATCCATCCCAAGTGTCCCTATACTCTAAAAACCAGATGGGGTTGCACTTGGTATGTCAAAACAAGGTTTAAAGTCTGTTAGGATGGCTTAACAGACACCTGTCAGCAGTTTCTGTATCTGGGCGTGCCAGGCGGCCCACGTAAGGCTCTGCCTGGGCTTACGCGGCCCGCGTGAGGCTCGGGCTCAGGTAAATAAGTTTCAATTATTTGCAGTTTTGGCCCTCGGTCCTCCTAAAAGTTGTTTTACCTTTATTTCTTGCATTATAAGCCCTCTAAATTGATTTCTAAGGACTCCAAGACATAACCAATCTTTGTGAAGCCCTTGATTAACTTTTGATCACCCGAAAAGTCATAATTTTCAACGTTGACGCTTTTAACCCCTCGTATACGAATTTTATCATAACTTTCTCATACGATAACGAAACTTGGTGAAATTTTTATCATGCATTCTAGTGAGCATAATTAATCGTTACAAGGCTTCGGGTTTGCTAAAAGGTCACTCAGAGGTATACCTTAAACATGTTGACACATTTAACCCCTGTAGTTTGTAATCTCTCACTTTCTTTCACAATTAGTTTCGTATGATCCATGATTCATTCGTTTAAGGGTATAAACATCATGTAGGGTTATTGTAAAGTATAATTATCTATTGTTGACATTTTTAACCCTTATATTCACATACTTTCCCTGTTTGTCAACTTTAGTCCCTCTAGAGTATTCTTTCACACGTTCAAAGCTTACGACACGTGTCAATACATTATTGGACATGAAATTACGAGGTGTTACATCCTCACCCCCTTAAAAGAAGGAGGTGCAAAAGGGATCGGTGCAACGGCAAGAAGGAGTGGCGTGAGTCATCGGGCCGGTTTTCTGATTGCGGCCCAAAGGAGTGACGATAAGGAGGTGTTGAGCTAATCGAGGCAGATCGCCTAGCGGGCTCCAGGTAGGTCCTCCATTTCCCCTGAGGATCGGCACTCATAGTAGTAGAAGGAGTCCACCGGTGTGAAGGTCCGGCTTCGTGATCGTTGGGGGCGTTGATCGGCCCCTTACCTCGTCCTCCTCTTCGAAATCTCGGTCCCCAGGCTTCTTGGTTTTATTTGGGCAATTTGTCATGATGTGCCATGTTTCATTGCAACCATAGCAGGTTGCGTCCTTTATGTCTTGGCACTCCAAGGTCTTGTGCCCTTCCTTATTACAAATCCCACAAGGCCTAGCTTGTGACTCCAAAGTGCATTTCCCTTTAGTTGCCTTCTTTGGGCAGCGGGTCTTTATGTGCTCCTTCTCGCCACAACCATAGCATGTGGCGTCTTTCAAGTCCTTGCATTCATGGGTCTTGTGATACATCTCTTTATAGATGACACATCCCCTGTTCTGCTCCTAGAAACATTTTCCGAAGTGCTTCTTCCCGCAGGTTTTACATTTGGGTTTTGCCTCCTTTGGCTTGGACTGGTTATAGCTTGAACCGGTCTTACCCTTTTTGTAACCCTTATTTGGGGTATTATCGCACTTTCGCTTATGATCCTCTAATACTCGGTCCACAGCTTTGTTTACGGCTGTATCTATCATAGCCTGTAACTCGGTGCCCATTATGTTCAGTCTTGCATTATCATTCTGATCAACTGGATGATTGTGAGCTTCAGATGAGTCAGCCATGGTGAAGCTTTGAAGGCTACAAACCAAGTAGTAATAATTTGTTTAATTATAGTGAATTGTCGAATTTGATGATTAAATAGCCATGGTGCAAATAAACCATATAGGCTAATAGATAGTATTTAATTTATTTGATTATGTTTTGCCTAGGTTTTTAGATAAACCATCTTTGGCGTTTAACGGAATATAATCCTTCATATTTATTAGATAGGGGACATAAGTCACGACTATCAATGTCGAACTAACATTATATATATATATATATATATATATATATAGCACAAGGGCTTGTTCCAAAGGACTTTTTGATGGCATAGATGCCTTGTCACTAGGGAAATTTAAAAATATAATCGATGATTCCTTTGGATCGGAAAATTTCATAGTTCATTGTCTTGACAAGAAGTTATGAAATAAAACTATCTTTTTCATGTATACATCTTTGCCCGAAGGTATTCATCCAAATGGATGTTTTGATGTGTTCATCATGTTCGACGTTCATTAGCCATGATTCCTCTTGATCATTTATGCTAAATAAGGGGTTTGGAAATTCCTAATATAAAGATGAAAAGTGTGATTTTTATCGCATCACTGTTGTCAGGAGTGTTAACATGTTTTCAGATGTTAACAAGGATCTGAATTTCTTTTAAACAGGTCTTACCATCATAGCTAGGTCTTTAATGACATTCAAGCTAGGTTATACCTTTTAAGATTCTCTTTTAATA
This sequence comes from Helianthus tuberosus, assembly GCA_030545235.1. NCBI lineage: Eukaryota > Viridiplantae > Streptophyta > Magnoliopsida > Asterales > Asteraceae > Helianthus > Helianthus tuberosus. Next base: position 61,992 of record JARYGA010006335.1, read on the forward strand.
TGTATACAGGCAGGAAAGGAATGATATTTATTTTATTCAGGATTTCCTTTATAATTATCCTAGATTTAATTAAAATATAACTATGGCACAAAAAGGCCAAGTCACAAGGGCAACTTTAAATTATAAACCATGATTTTGTAGAATCAAGGTATTTAGGCTTGAACGTTGTTCATTGCCTTTTCTTGACAGGGAGTTGTAGGCTACGACTGTCGTTTGTCTTAAATGACAATGAATATGGCTCGTAAGCATTACATCCCTAATGGATGCTTAATTCACAAAATAAGAAAGGATTTCGGGAGAATCCAGTATAAGGATGATTTATGCGATTTTATCGAATCACATTTGCCAGGAATGTTAACAAGGATTTGAATCTTTTGAATATGTTCTACCATCTTGGCCTTGTCTGAAATGATATATAGGCTAGGTTGTACCTTTAAGATTCTTTTTTTTATATTTAGCGCAGAACAATCCTAAATTGAGATGTTAATAAGGATCCGAATCTAATTGAGGAACTGCCATCTTGGCCCTGTTCTTAAATTGACACATGGGCTAGGTCTTGTTCTTTTTAGATTTTGCCATTTTATTATAATGGTAGATCTTATAAAAGGAATGTTATTATTTCATATTTTATGTTCATATGCAATGATGAATAAATTTAGATAAAACATTCCAATGATTTTTAAAAGAAGTACAGAATTGCCCTAAACGGGACTTGAAAGGAATGATGTTGTCCATGAAGGGACTGAAAGATAAGTACGCCCTTATAAGGACTTACTAAGGAAACGAACTTCAGCAAAAGGAGTTTCTTCTTCATTTTATTTCTGAATGTTTTCTCCTTCGTTGCATGTTAATCCTAGTCGCAGTACGAAGCTCGGCCTTCCCTAGGCTTCAAATGGGGAGAATTTCCATTATGGCTTCTTTGCTTGGCGACATATTAAAATATATAGAATTGAAAGCAAAAATTCTCCGAATAGAGATGAGAGTATTCCTATGTTAAGTCTAGACTCAGAAGGTCAAGGAATGTGCCACTGTGTCATTGAGATTAAACACAAAAGGCTAGTGTTTAATTCACTTAATGTTGTCTCTGATACCAACCTGTCACACCCCGATATTTCCACGTATTACCAGTGGGCCCGGTGGGGAGTATCGTGACGTAGTTGATATCATCATTAGTCAAACAACACAATTTAAATGCACAGCGGAAGCAAAAGATAAATATATTACAATCCGATAAAGAGTAATATCAAGTATTACAAATACGGTTGCAAAAGATCCACAGGCGGATCAAAAGATAAAAAGAAACTTTGTTCAACAGACTTTAAGGCATCTAAGTTTGCGAGACTTTTATTTGATGCTAGGAGAGGCCAGCCTATTCTGATTAGTACCTGCACTTAGCCTTTTTGGGAAAATACGTCAGTTTACACTGGTAAATACAATTTAACTGACTCATTTTGAAAACGTTTAAGAAAATTGATTTGAATGCACATGGCATAAAACTTTTTATAAATTGGGATAATTATTTATATATAAACTTGTAAAAGAATTACATGTTCGTTATACGTTCAGTAGCCCGGATTGACGCCGGGTTAAAGATTAATAGACACACCACATGATATAGTCCCGCGGCGGGTTATTCCCGTAACCGGCGGTTATACCTTATTATTTATATATGCACTGTCGGGTGTACGTCTACACCCCGTGCTTAGGTCGTGGCCATTTCTTGAAATGATGCCAAGGATATCTGGGACATGGTCATTAACCCCCCAAAGGCTTTAAGCAAACAAAACAATTTAAATGGGACATTTCAATAAATTAATCTTCATACAATTAAAAATTCAATGCCCGACCAAGCGGTATTTTATATACCGTACCCCAAGCCCGTATAGGGAAAATAAGTTAAAAGTATTTACCTGAGCTAAATATAAATTCAATCCCAGCCGTATATCAAATCAGCAAGTACAGATAGCTTTTACTGGGCTCCTAAATCTGGAACGAAGGTTTTTAATAACCTATTAGATTCCTAACGGGTCTTAATTAAGCCTAAACTTAGACCGGTTAGTTTTAAAAGAAGATACGGTTCAAAACGCATGATTAAGCGAGAACCGGATTAGAATGTGGTTTAGACCCGACAAGCTTGTATACTTGTGTAATAAGGGTAAACTAAACACATTCTGGATTTTGAGATAAAAATGATAAGGTTTGACATGTTTCGGCTAATTTATGCAAACTAGTTACAAACGCCGATCCGAACGTGAAAAGTGCGTAACGGTTAACCAAAAGAGTCATGAACAGGTTTCCTAAGTTAATATGCCTTTAATATGTTGTGATATCAGTAGGATACCTTCCATTATGCCCAAAACGAATTTAAAACCAATTTATGCCCCGTAGGGGTATTTTGGTCATTTTAAAGGTTATAAGAGAGATTAAATATTAATCTGAGTTCCAGGTCTGATATAATCAGTAAAAATACTTAATTTAATAAGTTATAACAGTAGGGTATAGCATATATGTGAAATTTACTATTTATAACCAAACTATGCACCGTAGGGGCATTTTGGTAATTTCACATATGCTTAAAAGGTCAAAATTCGAGAATCTGAGTTTAAAACTTTTCTATACTGTTAAAATATATAAATTTACTTAGAACATCAGTAGGTATTAAGTTTCATATGCCAAAAATAGTTTTAACTCATACTATGCGCTTAAAACGCGTAAAAGTCGGTTTTAAGCGATTTTCGGGTTTAATAATGAAAGCTGATAATTTTATTATTCCAAAAGACTCAAAATATTTTATTTATCATATAAGATCAGTAGAAAAAGGTTTGGTACCAAAATGATTTGTAAAACTCATTTTATAGGTCAAAAGGGCAAAACCGACAACTACCGAATTAAGCTTAGAACCCTATGTTATGCTCAGCCTAAAAATAAATAAAAATCTTCAAAAATCCCAAAATATTATTTTATATCAGTAGGTAAAAAGTTTGGTATCAAAAATTTGGGTTTTGATAGGATATACGCTAATTATGCCGTTTAATTAATAAGAAGCTTTTCATTTACGCTAATGAGCATAACTCCTAATCTAGACCTCAAACTGATGTCAAATTTTAGGGACAAGTTTATAAATCAGTAATGAAGGTTTCTATCCTCTCATATTTTCAAAAATTTTGTTTTAAGGTTAAAAGGGCATAATAGTCAACATTTAGGCATTTAACGGAAACATGCATATGAATCGGATAACTAAGGAACCAAGTTGTATAATCTCAGAGGGTTACACTAACCTATAACCTGGTTCTAAAGGAATCCTAAGGCATACCTGAACTAAGCTAATTCGGGTCAGAACTGAAAGTCAAAGCAAAAGTCAACTTTTGCGACTTTCGGTTCCGAACCGAGCCTAAACTCAGAATTGTCGAGTTGAACATGCTTAGACATGCTCAACTAATATTTACCAAGTTATTAAAGTGAGAAAACTGACTTTATGGCTTCTATATTAATAGTTATGAACTTTATTTAAAACTAACCCGTTTGACTTTTATTTTAATTATTTTGACCCGGCAATTTAACTAAGTAAACGTGGTAATTAGGAGGTGCCCTTTTGAGGGTTTAACACCTACCTAATTACGGTCACGTAGCCATGTTCGTTGCGAACAATGGCTCAACCGTTTAAAAGTCAAAGCGTTTATCGAAAACGCTTGACTTTTCGGCTATAAACGCTAAATAAAACAAACTAGTCACGAAAGGACACTTACGAAGGTCCAATGGACTGAAGGAGGTTCTCAAGAAGCTCAAGATCCTCTCAAAATTCAGAGAACAAGCAGATTGAAGGAAGTGTGAGTTGCAAATGAAAGTGGGGAAGGGTATTTATAGATTTTTGAGAACCGTTAGGATCGTTCCTCGATAACCGTGCTTAAATCTTGGCCCTCCATGTGTGCCCATGGTTTCTAAATACAATGGGGGTTGAAAACCAGCTCATGGTATTGGGGATTTTACATAAAAGCCCTTGAAAATGACCAGAATGCTGAAAATAAGAATCTGCCCAGACCTGGACGTAGGCTACGCTGCAGGGGGCATAGCCTACGGCCTGCACAGATCAAACAACTTTCAGAAGTTGCAGTTTTGGTCCCTGTATGTGTTTAAGCCCATATTTGACCTGTTTAAAGCCCGCTAAGCCATTCTCAAGGCTCTGCAATGATGTCTAAACATAGGGAACATGAAACATTCTTGAAAACATGTCGGATGTCGGTTCGTTTGGCCGTACGGTTACGTTGTTCGTCTAATTACGACGAAACACGAACGGACGCGAAAAATGATCCAAACTACGCGACGAATGGAATTTTATCAATCCATAAGCTAAAATAAAATATTTTAGTGCTTACATAAATTTTTGGGTGCCCGGGTATATTCAGAATGTGAGATATGCGCGGAAATGCAAACTTGTGCACTTTTTGACACTTTTAGTCCCTGCATGACTTAAAAGTTTATTTTTGCGCATCAAACACCTCCAAGCCTATATCTAAGCTAGGTAAGGGATATTTAGGGTATATTTAACTTACGATCATATTCCAGAAGGTCCGATACCCTACGAATCGACATACTTTTGCAGTTTGACGCAAAGAGTCCTTTAATTGCGCAAAGTAGCGCGAAATGCCGTTTAATGATATCCAAGCCTTACATGGCCCATTTTGATCATTCCCAAGCATATAATTAAATGTTACTACGCTCTCGTTCGCTTAGATGGTCACCGAAAGGCGTAGATTCAAAAGTTGACGCTTTAGGTCCCTCTATTGCGCAAACTTGCGCATCTCATCGTTTAATAGCATTGAAGCCTTATCTAATCCATATTAGGAATTCTTGAAAGTATTATTAAACATCACGATGCTTCGGGTTCTCTAAAAGGTCATTTAGAGGTATAATTAAACATATTGACACTTTTAGCCCCTCTAACTTGCAAAGTTGCGCGTAACTTTACTTATAGGCATAAAAACCTTAGTCGGCCAATAATTAGCATTCCCGAGAGTATAATCAAATATCATGAAGCTCCCAGTTTTTTAAAAGGTCACTCAGAGGTAAGAATTAACATGTTGACGCTTTTAACCCTTTATTGCGCAAACTTTAAATTAATTACGCAAACGGCTACACTCGATCGTCAAGTGGCTCATTTGTGAATATAATTATCGTGAGAGGTTATTTAGGAACTTATTTTAGGTATGCTAACACTTCCATTCCTTTCATAATCAAAGTTTTCGATTTTTCGAAAAATTAGTCCCTTAAATTCAATGTTCGACTTTATTAGGGTTTATTACACGTGTCAATACATCATTGGACGTGGTTTTACGAGGTGTTACATATAAGCCCACAAGAAGTTTCCTCACGAGTGAGATACCGATTTACATACGCAACTGTCAGGTGTATGCCTACACCCCGTGCTTAAGTCGTGGCCATCTCAAATGAATGAGCTGAGGATATTCAGGACATTGTCATATTAACCCCCAAATGCTTTGTATCAAACAAAACATATTAAAATGAGTTATCTTAATGATTTAACCACTAATCGATTAAATATTCAATACCCGACCAAGCGGTAATAATTTACGGTATCCCAAGCCCGTATAAGGGAAAATAAGGTAAAAGTATTTACCTGAGCTAAATGAAATTTATTCTCAGTCATATTTTCTAATCCGCAAGTGCAGATAGCTTTTACTGGGCTCCTAATCTAGAACGAAGATTTTAATAACCTATTAGATTCCTAACGGGTCTTATTTAAGTTGTAACTTAGACCGGTGAAGGGGTATGGTCCTAAAAAAGCCGCGCAGGCCTTCCTCAGGTCGCGCGAAGGACCATACTCCTTAATCAGCATGATGTTCAATCCCTACCTTGCGCAGGTTACTTCAGCATGGACTGACCTCGGTCGAGGTGTAAACAAGAAAGAGCATTGATTTCAACACTTAGCATTCTGGATAAGAGTCTCCAGCACCTATAATCCAGCGCGGGCTAATAACTTGCTCAACAAGAGTCGCGCAGGAGGTATAGCGCATGACCACTTCAGAAGGTACAAAAGGTACAAGTGGCAGATGAAAAGAGCCAATCTACATCCTCCAGGCTCTGCTCAATCGTGCTCCACGATCGCCTGATGTGCAGGAGGCAAAACGTACGTAAGGACGCCTACGTGGCACCAATCACAGGGCAGAGACACCTGCCCCACGATCTCCACTTACCTGCTGATGGCAGAGGGACAACAAGGCCGACAACAGTGACACGTGGCTCCATTCACGGTGCGCTAGCACCGGAAAACTTCTAGAAGCCACTAACGGTCGACACCAGTGAGACAAGGAGCATATCCGCTATGTTGTCGCCTTCCGGCCCAAGGCCCATCAGCCCACATCCTCTTACACCTCTTCGGCTAAAAATAGAGACCTTGATTCACAGGTTAAACAGTCTATTGTCTCTACTCTCACTCTTAATACTTAATTATCTCCTCAAAAAAGTCGCTTATTCTCACACCGGAGTCTGGTTAAGAGGGAAACCCCCATATTCCCCTCTTAACGAGCTAACGGTGTTCTGTTTTGCAGGATTAGCAGATCGTTAAGGAGCTCAGAAACCCAAAGAAGATTAACCCTTATGGTAAAAACCTAAACCAAACTAATTAACCACCAAATTAGTTCCATGTTTCTTCATTGGCGCCCACCGGTTTTCTACAAATCACTTTCATCTTCTTTTTTCTGAGTTTTCGTTGTTTTTTCCTTCGATCATGGCTGGTCAAGGAATCATTCCTGAGTTTGGTTTTGGAGCAAACTCTAATGAAATGTTGGGGGAGGACAATCAAAACGTCCAAGCCCAGCATGTAGAAGAAATCGGCGAAATCGAAGTAACCAACACTGGGGGACCCCACGCGAGCATCACTTGCATCACTCAGACGGTAACCCCAGGAAACAATGGTGCTGGACCCTCGAATCCAACTCCACCTCATAACATTTCGGCGCTACTAGGGCTACCTGAAGGCGAAACTCCAGCCTCGTGGTACGCCAAGCAAATTGCCACCATTAATGCGGCATATCAATCTTTGAGCGCACAGCAAGCAGTTTTAACGGCGGAACCTTCCTTGGTTACGCCTCAGGGCCAGAGTCAGGGCGCGCGCCAGATACCCCCACAGCAAAACATCCAAGGAAGAGCTAACAGACCTCCCCCCACGAGAAGGCCGAGCGTACATGACACGCGCGACACACGGGGAGAGACAGAAAGCTATTATGATTATCCGTCAAATGTCCAAAGAGGCCAAGTTCAGAGCCGGTTTGGGCCGCGCAACTTGAACAACGAGTGGGATGACACAGACCCAAACGACCCAACTTGGCAAGATGACGAAGGGTCTTCAGTCTTTAACCGCTTACAGAGGAACCATGAATATTACAAACCAAGACAGCACGTCGGATACAGCGAAGAGGCAGAGCGAGACTTTCGCCTCGCCTATCGACCAGCTGAAGCTGCAGAACATTCAAAGTTCATCCCAACGATCACTCTAGCGCCGCTATCAAGAGAGAAATTGCCTCCAACAGTCGGAAAGTTCAATGGGCTGACCGATCCTGATGATCACGTTAGAGTTTTCACAAGTGTTGGTTGCATGGGAGGATGGACCATGCCTATGTGGTGCCATTTGTTTATCCAAACTTTTACAGGGGCTGCTCACGCCTGGTTTGACAGCCTCCCTCCGGGAAAGATCAAGTCATGGGTCAATTTCAGAACACAGTTTGTGAACCACTTCAGTCAGCAAAGACGTTACCAGCGTGACATAGCTGAGGTAACAGACATTTGGCAAAGGGAGAACGAAGGTTTAGAAGATTTCATCACTCGCTTTAATAAGGAGTATTTGGAAATCGGTGGTGTAAGCGAACAGCTCATGCGCGCTCATTTCAAGAAAGCCATTCGCTGTGATAGCTTTATCCGGACTATCACGGGAAAAGATGGAATGCCCAAGGAATGGGATAAACTCATGGAAGCCGCGAAGATAGTTGCGCAAACTGAAGAGTCATTGGCCAGTCACAAGAACTCTTACACTGAAGATAAATTTTCAAAAGGAACCTCGCGCGATTACAACAGGCGCAACAAAGGCAAAAACCCTGGATGGAAAGCTAGCCATTCCAGCGGTTATGATGAGCAACCTCGATACAGAGAAGACGCGCGAGACACTATCGATCGCATTGGTTATCGGAAGGCAGCCAGGAGCGAGAATCGAGAGAAACACTGGACTCCGCTCATAAAGACGCCAAAAGAGGTACTCATGACGGAGAACCATGATTTTAAGGCTCCCGGGCCTATGACGAACTAGAAGGGGCAGGACCCCAACCTGTACTGTGACTTCCACAAGGATACAGGTCATCTGACAGATGATTGTATCATCTTAAGGCAAGAAATCAAAAAAGCACTGAAAAGTGGGAAGGTAAGCCATCTAGTAAAGAATGTTCACAAAGAGACATGTCAGATTTAGCGTAACGATGATGGACGAGAGAAAAAGGTCAGACGCTTGGAGACACACATGGTCAACGGACCAAGATATAGCGCAAGAGATAAAGGCAAGCGACCTTTCGAAACTGCATGGCAAGAGAAACAGACCATCTTCCCGGTAGTACGCGGGGGACCACGCGCCACGCGCCCCGTCGTCATTATTGGCATTATTGGGCTTTACGAAACAGAATACGTATTCATTGATCCGGGAAGTATAGCGGATATCATCTATGAGCAATGTTTTAATTAGTTTGACGATGAAGATAAAGCGAGACTCGAGCCAGTCGACTACCCTCTATCGGGATTCTGTAACGAAATGGTCTTCCCACTAGGCCAAATCAGCTTTCCCGTCACGTTCTCTGACGGAAAGCATTCAAGAACAACAAATGTGAATTTCATGGTAATGCCTGTCAAATCAAGGCATGATGTGTTGATTGGGAGAGAAACCCAAGGTGAATTAAACATGGTAACTTCCACACCCCACTCCAGCATCGGGTTTCCAACTGAGACGGGGGTGGCAATTATTTATGCAAAAAAGGAAGTAATGTCGGCAGAGGAGATGCGCCCAACCAAAGCGGCGAAGGTTTCAACAACTGAACCAAAAAAGTGGGTTTTAAACCGCAAATATCCGGAGCAAACGGTGACGATAGGCCACGCAATCTCACCAAACATCAGAACACACCTTAAGCAACTCTTGTTCATGAATATGGATATCTTCGCCTGGACTCCGGCAGACATGACCGGTGTTCCGCGCGATGTCACTGAACACTGTCTGAACACGTATCCCTCCGTTGAACCAAAAGTACAAAGAAGGCGCAGCTTAGGGGCGGATAAGACTAAAGCGATGAACGAGCAAGTATGTGAGCTGCTAAAACCAGGCATCTTGAGAGAGGTGCGCTATCAAAGCTGGGTCGCGAATCCTGTCATGGCCGAGAAGTCAAATGGAGGATGGAGAATGTGCGTCGATTATACCGATCTCAACAAGGCATGCCCTAAAGACTGCTACTCATTGCCTGAGATCGACAAAAAGATAGACTCTCTCGCACCATACAGGTGGAAATGATTTCTGGATTGTTATAAAGGTTACCACCAAGTCCAGATGAAGCTGGAAGACAAAGACAAGACAACTTTCAGGACCGATCTCGGGATTTTCTACTACACGAAGATGCCGTTCGGCCTCAAGAACGCTGGCGCAACATACCAGCGTTTAATGGATAAAATCTCTGCTGAAGATATTGGTAAACATATTGAGGTGTACATCGATGATCTGGTGATCAAGAGTCCCGAAGAGGACTAAATGTTAAAGGACATTGAGAAGACATTCAACTCGTTGAGAAGCGTGAATATGAAACTGAATCCAGCCAAGTGTTCCTTTGGTATGGAGGAAGGCAAGTTCTTGGGATTTGTGGTTACAAATGGAGGGTTTAAAGTAAATCCAGAGAAGGTTCAAGCCATACAGTGAATGCCGTCGCCACGAACAATCAAAGAAATGCAACGATTAGCCGTCCGCCTAGCCGCGCTCAATCGATTTCTGTCAAACCACGGCGCAAAGTCATATCCTTTTATCAGCACCTTGCGCAACTGTGTAAAGAAACAAGAATTTAAGTGGACGCCAGAAGCAGAAGCCACGCTCCAACAGATGAAAGAGTGCTTGATAAAGCTCCCTACACTGACCGCGTCGTTCGAAAAGGAACCGCTCATCCTGTACTTGTATTCTTCGAACAAGGCAGTCGGGTCGGTATTGCTGGTGGAGAGAGATGGAGTCCAGACTCTAATTTATTACGTCAGTAGGGTGCTCAGTGACCCAGAAACAAGATATTCAACAATGGAGAAGTTGGTACTGGCGCTATTACACGCCCCCAGGAGGCTGCGCAGATACTTTACAGGGCACGTAATCACAGTACTCACCAACTTTCACATCGGCACTATTTTACAGAAGCCAGAAACATTAGGAAGGTTAGAAAAGTGGGCGATCGAGCTGGGGGGCCACAACATCTTGTACAGGCCACGCCCAGCCATCAAGGGTCAAGTCCTTGCGGACTTCGGCACAGAAGTCCCAGTGGAAAAATCAAGGAATGTGAGATTGTTGAGACTCCCGTGAAAGACACGTCCAATGAGCTATGGTTGTTATACACTAATGGGGCCTCAAATGAGGATGGCGCAGGAGCTGGGTTGCGCCTTGTGAGCCCCGAGAAGCATGAATGTACATACGCCATCAAGTTGGATTTCAGGAATACCAACAATGAGGCGGAATACAAGGCATTCTTGGCAGGCTTGCGCCTCGCCATAAAAATGGGAGCTCAAAATTTGCAAGCGCATGTTGATTCACTCTTGATCGCCAGCCAAATCAACGGTCTATACGATGCAAAGGGCGAAGTCATGGCCTTATATTTAGATCAAGTAAAAGAGTTGCTTCAACAGTTCAAATCTTACAAGGTAGTTCACATCAACTGCTCCAAAAACAAGCCGGCAGACGCCTTGAGCAAGCTCGCTTCAACCTCTTTTCAACATCTCGCCAAAGATGTAAGGATTGAAGTACTCAAAAATCCGTCAGTTCTGCTGCGCCAGGTAAATGTGATCGAAGTAGGGCACCCATCCTGGATGACCCCTATAATCCAATATCTGCAAGAAGGAATACTCCCTGAAAGCAAAGCAAAGCAGAGGCAAGGAAGATTCAAAACAAGGCCCTGCATTATGAGATGAATGGTGGTATCTTATACCGAAAGTCCTTCTTGGGGCCACTATTGTGCTGCGTGGACCCCCATGACGTGAATTACTTGATTAGGGAGATTCACGAAGGGATCTGTGGCATCCATGCAGGCCCACGCATGGTTGTCGCGAAAATTATGAACGCTGGATATTACTGGCCAGGGATGCACGTCGACGCCCTGAAGGAGCTGTGCAAATGCGACTCCTATCAGGAACATTCTCCAAAAACCCTTCGCCCAAAAAACGATCTTATCCCGGTATCCACTGCCTGGCCTTTTCAGCAGTGGGGGACTGATATGGTGGGACCCTTCCCAGACGCTCCTGGTGCCGTTAAGTTCATAATCGTGGCCGTCGATTATTTTACTAAATGGGTAGAGGCCAAAGCTCTCGCCTCAACCACTGAAATGATGGTGCGCAAGTTTATCTAGGAACACATCATTTGCAGATTTGGTCTCCCACTCAAAATCGTAACAAACAACGGTACCAATTTTGCGTCCGAAGATCTCCAAAAATGGATGAAGGAAATGAAAATTGAGCACACTTTCTCCTCTGTTGCGCATCCTCAAGGCAATGGTCAGGTAGAAAGTGTCAACAAGAGCATTCTTGAAGGGATAAAAGCCCGACTGGGCACAAAGAGAAGAGGTTGGGTAGATGAGCTCCCAAGCATCCTGTGGGCTCATCGAACCATGCTGAAAACAAATACTGGCGAAACTCCCTTTAGCCTAGTCTACGGCTCAGAGGCAGTTATCCCAGCTGAAGTTGGACTCCCCTTACCGCGCTTGACAGCAGTCAACACGGTCGACAATGAGGCAGAACGCCCACTCGACTTGGACTTATTGGAAGAAAGACGCGAAATTGCGCGAAATAAAGAAGCCAAGTACAAGACACAACAGGAAAGGTATTACAATGCGAGAGTGCGCATTTGCACCTTCACTCCAGGAGAGTATGTCTTCAGAGACAATGAAGCTTCAAACACAGAACGCCCAGGAAAGCTAGCTCCCAAATGGGAAGGCCCATACTTGGTGCATGAAGTGCTAGGAAAGGGGGCTTACAAGTTGCGCACACTGGACGGATACATAATCCCGCGCACATGGAACGCGCAACAACTGCGCAAGTGCTATATGTAACTATTCTCGGCCTTGCACCTCTACCTACTCATGTTGGCCACGCGCCTTTCTTAATTTCCTATGTTGGCTAAACGCCCTTTACTTTACTTATATGCGATGTATGTTGGCCTAAGCGCCTGTTTCTTAAAATCAATGAAAGCGTATATTTTATGCTCTCCTATCATGATGACTTCTACGTTACAAATGCATGTTAAACTTTTGATTAGCACGGAAACACTTCAGTAAATTACGAGCTCTTGAGTTATGCCTCCAAGGTCCTCCGCGAGCATAGCGCGAGACCGGGCAGTTACACTCGCACAAGAGCCACACTTACATTTATTCGCGCTAACTTAACCAAAGTTTCTTACAACAGTGCAATAATTGTAACGGGACAAAAATAAAGCAAACTTAAACTTCACATTAAACAGGCGCAACCGCGCAATGATTACATGACAAAATAAAACATCATCATTTCAAAGCAAAATAGGCGCAACCGCGCAAACAGTTACGTTTAACATCCAAAAATAAAATTACAAGGCACAAAGCCTACCAATACTATCTACTCTTGGCCATCACCATCACCTTCACCATCGTCATCACCATCATGTTGGCCATCACCATCACCATCATCGCCCGCCGCTTCCTCCTCATCAGATAATTCAACAGTTTCAGGCAGGTCGAGAATGGTTTTAAGCGTTGACACCAGTCGTCATGCTCTAAAGCCTTTGCAACCAAGTCCATCACAGGCAGCGATAGATGGTCATATGCATTTTCAGCGCGACTCGGCATCAGCTTCATTAGTCACTGAGCAATGACTAGTGTCAAACTCCTGCCCAAACACCTCTTCAACATGTTGCGCACATTCCAGATAACCTCCACGGTGACCAACCGCGCGAGAAGCATCTATAAGAGCAGCAACAGCTCCATCTAGTTCTCCAGCATTTAGGATGGAGTTGGCCATCTACACCAAAAGAAACAAATAAGAAATCGGGTTCAGCAAATAAAACCTAAGTTGAGAAGAAAACAATACCAGAACTAATCCCCTGCCACGCATCCATTCAGCTTCGGAGACCAGCGTGTCAACAATGCCCAGGGCCTCAGCATAGTTATTTTGCGCCACATTAAGGGCAGATGAACTTATGGCGCGCGCCTCCTCAGCCTTCTGCCTGGCTTCCTCAGCAGAGGCAGTTTTACCCTTCTCAGCTTCAAGGTCGATCTCCAAGGACTCACTTTTGTCAACCTGCTCTTGCAGGCGATGCTTTAGCTCGGCAATCTCGACGTCCTTGGCCGCCAGGTCCCTATCCTTACTGGATACCTGCGCCTTAAGCTCGGCCTACAAGGGTTAAGACTGTGTTAATTCGACAATCAAAAGGATGACAAAAAAAGGGGGTCAACTCGGTTCAAACCTCAGCATGCTCTTTAGCAGGCTGCATATCTTCGACCTTCCCGGTCAGCTCAGCAACGTTACCCTCAAGCTAAGTAATCTTGGCACGAGCTGCATACATGCGATCGTTTTCTTTCACACAAATCTTCTTCCACTCAGCGCGCTCCTTCGCTAAGAGGTCTTCAGCAGCGCGAAGCTTGCCCCTAAGGCCCTCGCGGCCCTCTGATTTCCTATCAGCTTCAAACTTGGCTTTCTCCTCATCAAATTTAGCATTAGCCTTCTCAAACTCCTTCACCTGCCTCACAAGGCGCTCACGATAATTCTTCCAGTCAGCTCGCTCCTTAACCATGGTGCGCCATTCACGAACAATTTGGTGATTGGCGGCGTGAGTATTTGCCTCTCCAACCACATAGGCTTGATACAGCCCATCGTGAGTACGCGCCCTCTGCCGGTTAACCTCACCGGGAGGAAAAGAGTTCAAAAACCAATCACGACACGGGCCGATCTCCTTAAACGTATCCTTCTGCTTTAGACCCCAAGGAGCTTGGTGTGGAGCGTTGTCGCGCGACTCCTCGGTATAAGTTTTGTAATAAATATCACCAAGGGTATCCTTTGGGCCGATGTTTTGTGGCATAAAACCTCCAGCACCACCAGAACTCGCGCCACCAGCAGCAGCAGTTTTCTCCTTGTGAACACCAGAGCCTGACCCCCAGTAGTAGAAGTTACTTGAGCAGTCTGGCGTTAGTTGGCGCAGGTTCAGTTGTTTTCTCAACCTCAGGTTCTTTTCTCTTCTCATGATGGGGCCGGTCAAGCCCCGTGATACGAACAATTTCCAGACCCTGCGCCTTGTCGCTAGCAATTGTAGCAGCGGTCCTGGTATCCTTTGGATCAGCTCCGATAGGCTTTTCAACAGTTCTTTCCTTGGTTTTCTCCTTCTCTTTCTCCTTCTCAGCAGCCTTGCTAACAGGCTTCTCAGCAGCCTTGCTAACAGGCTTCTCAGCAGCTTTTTTCTCCTTCTCCTTCTCGGCCTCTACCGGCTCTGGGGGATCTGTGATGACAACACCCTTCTTCTCAGGGGTCTTCTTTTTGGCCTCTGCAGAAGTAGAGTGTTAAAGAGAGGAAAAAAGAACGCAAAGTGAAATCAAGAAACTAACCAGGAGAAAATCTGTAAAGAGAGCGCAAGTAGCTCTTTTTTTCCAATAAGAGGGACTTCACCAGGCTTTTGCACTACCGAAACACCAGCCGTAGTCTCCCTGCTCCTTTTCCTGCTGACCAACTTTGCAGCAGGCTCCTCCTTTTCTTCCTCCTCCTCTTCATCATGTGCGAGAGAAGCCGGACTTGCCCCAGCATCTGGGTTGCGGGAACCCGCGCTCTCTAAACTCCTTGAACCGGCACCTCCTGTCTTCTTCTCGCCTATGCGCGACAAACCTTCAAGTGAGTCACTGATAATCACATAATCTTCCAAGTTACTCTGGCGAAAGCGTAGAGTACCTTTATCAACAGCACCGGGCGCTGTGCGGCTACTCCCACTTTTTTTGTTGGTCACATCAGCATCAATGGTGATAACCTTCTTCTTCTTTGTCTTCTTCTTCTTCTTCTTCTTCTCTTTGGGGTCAATACCCAGGTCGCGCAACACACCTGCAAAGATGTTAGACCAGGAACTTAGCTCGCCATTCGAAGACCCCACAGAATCCTCGCTGGAAAGATAGACAATCTCTTTCCCAGCAGAAGTCAAAGCGCGCAAGGGCCGAGGATTAGGTATATGCGCACCTTCGGTTGCAGTAGGTGGGTCGGCGAAAGCCCCAGGAACTGGATACATGAAGCGCGGCTTGATCCTATCTTACCAATACTGCTCCCATGACCTCAACGGGCGCACGCCCATGGATCCACCAAAAGTGGGGAAGGAAGCTTGATAAAGTTGCACCTCTACATTCAAAATTAAACAGTTAAACGCAGCAAAAGTAGGCAGAAAATTAAGGAAGCAACTAACCTCTATCCCCAAACTTCGAAACAGGCACCTCTTCGCTATCATGCGGCCACTGGTCACTCATCTGTGCCGCGACCAGAACATTTTCACCAAACACTCGGTTTGGAGTGGCAGTAAGCTTCAGATACCAATCTTCCTTCTTGGGAATCGCCAAATCCTCCTTAGCGATCGGTTCAGACCATGGGCGGAAGATCATGGCAACCGGTATCACCTCCTTGCGAATGAAAAAGAACTTCGGTTTCCAGTCATGAAAACTCTTAGGAGGGTTCAGAAGTATCTTCTCCGCAGCCCCTCGACTGGCAAATGAGTAGAAGCCCATATTTCTGATCAGTTGATAGAAGACTCTAAACCTTTCCACAGTCGGCTCAATATCATGGGATCGACAGAGAAATTCGAAGTGTCGAACTCTAACCATTCCAGGTGGACTCATTTGCGAAATACGGAACCCATAGAACTGAAGAATGTGGGCCAAGAACTCCGTCGCCGGCAACCGGAAGTTGCCCTGAAGGAAGAAATCTTCAAAAAGGGTGATGTACCCCGGCGGTGCGTCGGCGGCCGTCTGATTTTGGCCGGGGTACCGAGCATCCCATTCCGGTGGAAACTGGAAACTTTGTGTAATCTGCTCAAATAACCCTAAGTCCCCCTTAAGGATGGGAACGGGACCTTCTTCACCGGGATTCTCTTCCTGATGTTCTTCAGCCATGAATGCGAGTTTAAACTTTGAATATTCTGGAAAAAGCTTGAAGATGTGATGAAGAACCTTGAAGATCTGCTACTGTGTTCTTCAAGGATTTGAAGGTTCAAAGAAAATTCGAAAGCAAGTAGGGAGGAAAGATAATAACAGAAGAGGAAAGATGATTTGCTCTCATTTCTCATCGGATATATATACCCATCGCATTTAATGCGATGGATAAACGTGTCGAGATCACCGCGCACGTGACCAATCAGAAAACGCCACGTAAGGCTGGATTCTCGGAATGACGGTTAACACGCGCGCGCGTGGGCCTCACTCGCCTGACGAAAGCCGAACCGTCAGAACAACTTCATGACAGCCGTGTCAGCAGTCAACTCAAACATCGCCATCAACGACATTTGCACCAACCCGTCAGAATTCAAATTTCAAGGGTTTTCCCACCTAAAGTTACTACAAACTTCATGCAGAAGCCACTAAAGTCGCGCGGCGTTAACATTTACTCAATGCCTTGCGCGCTTACAACTAAAGGTAGTGAATCACCATGAGCCAAATCCTGTAGTCGCGCCATAGTAACTGACAAACAATTACACGCTCGCCGTCTACCAACATCAAGCAAGCATTTTCAATCATTAGCACTTCCTTTTTTCTGAGTCCAAAGCTCCAACTACTTACTTCGCGCATGGTGCAGCATTGGACTGGGGGGACTTGAAGGGGTATGGTCCCAAAAAAGCCGCGCAGACCTTCCTCAGGTCACGCGAAGGACCATACTCCTTAATCAGCAAGATGTTCGATCCCTACCTCGCGCAGGTTACTTCAGCAAGGACTGACCTCGCACGAGGTCTAAACAAGAAAGAGCATTGATTTCAACACTTAGCATTCTGGATAAGAGTCTCTAGCACCTATAATCCTGCGCGGGCTAATAACGTGCTCAGCAAGAGTCGCTTAGGAGGTATAGCGCATGACCACTTCAGAAGGTACAAAAGGTACAAGTGGCAGATGAAAAGAGCCAATCTGCATCCTCCAGGCTCTGCTCAATCGTGCTCCACGATCGCCTGACATGCAGGAGGCAAAAAGTACGTAAGGACGCCTACGTGGCACCAATCACAGGGCAGAGACACCTGCCCCACGATCTCCACTTACCTGCTGATGGCAGAGGGACAACAAGGCCAACAACAGTGACACGTGGCTCCATTCACGGTGCGCCAGCACCGGAAAACTTCTAGAAGCCACTAACGGTCGACACCAGTGAGACAAGGAGTATATCCGCTATGTTGTCGCCTTCCGGCCAAAGGCCCATCAACCCACATCCTCTTACACCTCTCCGGCTATAAATAGAGACCTTGGTTCACATGTTAAATAGTCTATTCTCTCTACTCTCACTCTTAATACTTAATTATCTCCTCAAAACAGTCGCTTATTCTCAAGCCGGAGTCTGGTTAAGAGGGAAACCCCCATATTCCCCTCTTAACGAGCTAACGGTGTTCTGTTTTACAGGATTAGCAGATCGTTAAGGAGCTCAGAAACCCAAAGAAGATTAACCCTTATGGTAGAAACATAAACCAAACTAATTAACCACCAAATTAGTTCCGTG
This sequence comes from Helianthus tuberosus, assembly GCA_030545235.1. Lineage (NCBI taxonomy): Eukaryota > Viridiplantae > Streptophyta > Magnoliopsida > Asterales > Asteraceae > Helianthus > Helianthus tuberosus. Next base: position 79,956 of record JARYGA010006335.1, read on the forward strand.
TTTCTTCAACCGGTTAGTTTTAAAGGAAAGTTGTCACACCCCAACCGATGGCGGAATCATCGGGGCGCGACACTGAGCGAAACAAATTGTTCAAGAGAAATTCCATAACAACTAATTTACCGGATAGTTTAAATGTCACGTCCCATACCATAACCCATCAAGTAACTAAGTTATTACAGACTTCGATATCTCAAAAACAATAAACATGTTCCGACAACTCAGATTTAAATAAGTAAACATAAATTGTCTTGGTTTCTAGACTCTTTCCTAGCCTCGATTTCACAGCGAACAAAGCAAATAAGCATCCTAAGCACCTGTCACATACGTTAAAGTAAAAGTCAATACACATAATGTAAAGGCGAGTATACAAGTTTGATAATAGCATATAGAGTTCGAAATAGTTTACGCATAACCAGCACGTACACTGAGTAAAATGAAGCATGTTAGTTATCAACATGAACCTATCGATACCAATGACTGTGGGTTGACTGCCCAAGGCAGTTCATAATACATGATCACCACTGTAATCCATGCAAATAATTGTCCTTAACAACCCCCGCATGAGCGGGTGCTGAGTCCAAACTATAGTACTATCGTTGCTAAGGCAGGTAGACAACATTCCGTGTGTAAACATAACAAACAAGCATTCATTAAGTCACGTATAACATGCGATAACGGTTAGCGTTTAAAGTATTGCGTAGTGTGATCGATTGTGATTTAGTATAAGTAACGTATGTAACACCCAAAAGTACGTAAAGCAAAAAGAGATCAAGTATACTCACAGCGATTGATGGATTGAAGGGAGTGCTTAAGAGTGGGGTTAGCCTGATTAGATCGATAGCATAACGATAAGGGACGAGTAAAACGAAACAAGGTACAAGTGGGTTGGACATCAGTTCGATCAGATGGCAATCCTATCGGACAGTCGGTCGTACGGATGGCAATCCGTTCGGACAGTGATCCGGTCGGACGGTAGTCCGGTCGGATGACTGTTCGAGTGGTTTGTTTCTTCCTTTGAGAAGGATGTGTTTGTGTATGATGGTTTGACTTTTGAAGTTTTTGTTGTAGCATTTGAAAAATTGAAGTATCTTTACCCTTCAGGTCGGTCGATCGGACGGTCATCCGATCGGACGGCAATCCGATGGGTTGACACTTCAGTGAGAACAAGTTCACAGCAGGTTGTCACTCGATCGAATAGCAGTCCGGTCGGGTGGCATCCCTAGTGCATTGAACAAGTTTGAAAATCGTTTAAGTGTTGAAGTCCAAGTATCTCATGATCTGAATGGCAATTCGGTCGGATGGTAGTCCGATCGGACAACAATTCGTTCAACACTCAAACTTCAGATAAAGTTGGTTAAGTGTTTAGGGCCCAAGGTGTAAGTCGTTCGGATGGCCAGTCGCTCGGATGGCTGTCCGTTCGGACAGTAGTCCGGTCGGATAGCTCTCCGTCCTGGTCATTCCGTTCGTCTTTCACTTGGCCGTGTTGTTTGTAGTTTTATCGAGACGCTTTGACAACGTGTTAACCAACAGAACCCCATCTTGTCCCAAGTGGTCCGATCAAACAGGAATCACCCTAGTTTGACCAGTTAACCGGTTCAAGACGGTTCTTCTTGGTTAACCCGAAATCGGTGGTCTCGTGAGTAGAATCCAGATCTCGAACTAGCACAACACTAAGAATGAGTAGGAGACTAGAATAAGGTCTGATTCTATCGATTTTGAGTGCATTGAGTGTAAAAGAGTTGAAAGAAAGTTAGAACCCATCTTTCAATTCTTTTTCACAATGAATGTGTCTAGATCTATGCAAGATCTTTGTTTATTTGTGCAGAAATCGGTTAGATCCAAGTTGTTCTTGGTGGATTGAAGCCAAAACATGAAGTTCCCAAGAACACCATGATGACATCATCCTAGAACACCTCAAATCTAGTGATTTCATGGTTAAAAGTTAAGATTCAAAAGATAGAAAGGTGTAGGAGTGCGTGCAGATTAAGGAAGTACAAGATTTAGGACGAGATCTTACCGGATTTGAGAGAAATCGAAGAAATGGTGACGAGCACGAGCTGGTCGGACAGAGAGTTGCCAAAAGTAGAAGGAATGAAAGTGACATGGGGTATTTATAGGATTCCAAAAGAGGAAAGGGCTGGTCGGTCGGATGGCACCTCGCCCGGGTGGCAGCCCGGTCGGATGGCGCCTCGACCGGATGGCATCCCGGTAGGATGGAAATCCGGCCGGCTGGCTTCTGGTTCGAGTATTCGGTGCGACGATTTTTGGTATTTCGATTACGATTGAGAGCGATGCGAATACGATAGAGTTTCCTATTCAAATTACTTTTAATCCCAACTATCCATATCTCGCGCTATCTCTTCTCCACTAATTATCATAGTTCGATTTCGATTGAGTTCGATTGCGTTTCGGTTGTGATTTGATTGATTACCACACATAACGTAAATAAACATGCACAAGTAACACGTGTCACACCCCCAAAATCCACACGCGGAGTATCACCGCTTGGAGGCATGACTGACCAGGATCAAGCTGTGACAACTCGAAATTTAGAACCTTCATGTATGCTTAAACGCGTGGCTAGTAACTTATGTGATTAATGACAAATGAACCTTTATGTGATTATGTGTTGTGTTACATGTATGCTTATGTGTATGTATGCGAGTAGGTATATGAACCGAGACAACACGAACCCGACTCGAGACCATGTGGTCTCGAGTGAACGATGAAACAATGGGCCGGATGGGCCTTACACCCCATTCAACCCAACCGAGAGCCCATTAGGGTGTGTCACTTGGAGCGGGTATATAAACTAGATAGATAGCCATGTTGTCATTTTGGACAACACACATACCCTCCAACACACACACTCTCCACTCTCTCACACTAAAACCCTAAACCACAACATTACTCTCCTTCATTCTCGGATCATATCGGTGACACTAGGAGCTCTCGGATCGGCTCACACACACACATTTGGAAGCTCTATACTCACCTTTGAAACCCATCAATCGGTTAGTGCTTTAATATGTGTTAAGGATTATGTGTGCTTGATGTTAGAATGCTTGTCTTCATACATTAATAAGTGGAAAATGCATGATTTCGGCTTCATCATATTCTCGGTTGTGTGTGTGTTGGTGATAATCGGTTGAGCATGTTTTGATAGTACACATTGATGTTAAGTTAGTGTTCAAGAAATCGATGCATAGATGTTCTAGGTTATGTGTTTACATTCGGTTGATGATGACTTATTGGTTATGTTGGATGAATAATGTATGCTTGAATATGAGTAAATGTTATCGGTTCTATATAGGCTTAAATCCGAGTGGCTTGGTTATGTTTAGAAGATTCATTACTCATGAAATCGGATAAAGTACATGTGGGTTAGATGAAGATGTTCAAATGTTTGATTGTTGTTCATGATTATATGTTGTGATTAAGGATAAAAACCCGGAAATAAGATGAACAAGTTTGAATAAGCAATATGAACTACTTGAATGTTTGAAGAACATGATGAATATGTTATGAACATGGTTGAATATTTGAATTCTGATATGTTTGATCCAAAATGGTAATTGTTAGACATATAAACAGGTTTAAGTGGATAGTACAAACCATTTTCTGAAATCAAATTCTCATTGGATAGTACACTGTTCCGAATCAGCTCCTGTCCAACCGAAACCGCCAGTTGCGACTCGAAACCACTGCTTGATAAGTCGAAATCCCCGGTTGCGACTTCAGTTGCGAGTCGCAAACACCCGGTTGCGACTCGAAACCACACATGATCAGCACACCAACCTTGTGACTCGAAACCACAGTTGCGAGTCCGGTTGCGACTCGTAACGAAAACAGCACGAACCGAAACCACGATTGCGACTCAGGTTGCGAGTCGCAAACGCCTGGTTGCGACTCGAGACTATACACGCTGTTTGGGCTTTCACCTCAATTCGGACTTATTTGATTGGGCCGGACTCTTGGGCCTAGTGTACAGACCTTATATATTACTATTGAATGTGAATGTCGATGAACTGCCATGATTAAACGTGTAACCCATACGTGCACTACTTGAATGCGAACCTGATTGTATGATACCACTATGATAGGACGTGAGTAGTCTCAACGTTGCTTGTTTGACTTTTCTGTGTTTTCTACCGAGCAAACCAAGGTGAGTTCACACCCTCTACAAAGCATGGGATTCCCAGGGGTCGGGAATTGGGGTTAAGGAACTGGGTTCCTCGTCCTCCTTGGGTAGGACAACAAAGGTTCAGGAATGTAATTCCTCGTCCTCACGGACAGATAACTCGTACTAGACCAAAACTCTATCACGAAGTCCCTCATTTTTATATCGACTTAATCGCCGGGCCAATGGCGAGCGGGTCATTAGTTAGATAGCGCTATTTAGGTCTGACAAACCTCACACCGTGCCGCAGAGGACGGGCGTGAACTAATGGATCTGGGGCACGTCAATGATGATAGACATTGACAGTTTCAGGGCACATAAACATGACTACAGTCAGCAGTCGATATGGTAACGAGTCTAGTGTATACATGGGGTAGCCCCCACGGCCGAAATGCCAGATAACTAACACGGGGTAGCCCCCACGGCTGGATTGCCAGAGTAACCGGGAATAAACAAGTCACGTTTTTAACTATGGGGTAACCCCCACGGCAGGACGCCAGATAAAGGAAACTGTTTTCGAAACAACTTAAAACGAACTCCCAACTGTGAACTCACTCAACTTGTTGTTGACTCGTTACTACATGCTTTGCAGGTCAATAGGTACTTAGCTGGAGCTTGCATGGAGGAGAGTCGTTGTGGGACATGGACGGCTGTGTGCCATGTTAAACTTTGAAACAATTAAACTTGTGTTTTGATTTACGACTTATGCTTCCGCCTGCAACATAAACTATGTTTTGTTTGAACACCAATCGTACTGGTTGAACTTTTATAATTACTTGTTTGCTTGTTCAATATGATTGGTGGCTGGATCCTGGTCAGTCACGCCTCCAAGCGGTGGTATTCCGCAGGTGGATTTTGGGGGTGTGACAGATTGGTATCAGAGCCATTGGTTATAGAGAACTTGGTTTTAATAAAGGGGAAAACGTTTTTTTTTGTTAAAACCAGACTATAACCTGTACAGTGCTCAACGGTCCACAACGATGCTTCACTCCACATGCAAGGCTCGACATTCTAGGTGATATGATCTGTGTATATATTGCCTACTTGTTAGTTACATAGTACAATGCTTATGGTATGCTTGGTTAGTATAACTACTGTTGCTTGAACACGTGCACGTTTACTCTATTCTATCGTCGTACTTTCGCGAACCCCTCTCACTCACGTTCTTCTTGGTATGAAGATCATGTCTGGACGCGTTAACATGACACAAGCCCAGTTGACGGCTCTGATCAACGAACGAGTTGCCGCAGCACTTGCAGCTGCACACGCGGGAGGTATATCCTGCAGTCTGAACTCATTCTCGGATCTTTAGGATCCTACTCTCGTGAACCAACCTTTGTGTTAAACTCTGTCTTTTCTTTCACCTACGATAGGTCAGCATGTTCAACCACCCGTGTGCACCTTTAAGACTTTCATGGACTGCCGACCAACTACTTTTAGCGGCACTGAAGGAGCAGTAGGTCTCCTACACTGGTTTGAGAAGCTAGAATCTGTGTTCGAAATGTGCGAATGCCCTGAGGCGCGCAGAGTGAAGTATGCTACCGGTACTCTCGAGGGTTTAGCTCTCACATGGTGGAACGCTCAAGTTCAAATGCTAGGGTTGGTTGCTGCCAACGCCACCCCATGGGAAACTTTTAAGGAAATGATCAAAGAAGAGTACTACAGTCGTGATGAGATTCACAAACTGGAAGTGGAGTTCTTCAACCTCAAGATGACGGGGTCGGAAATTGAAGCTTATGTGAAAAGGTCGAACGAACTGGCAATTCTGTGCCCTACTATGGTGGATCCTCCCATCAAACGCATCGAACTATTTCTTCAGGGCTTAGTGCCGGAAATCCAAAGTCATGTGACTTCAGCGAACCTCGCCACCTACCAGCAAACCGTTCAGTTGGCTCACCGTCTCACGGATCAGGCGGTGGAGCAGAACAAGTTACCAAAACGCATAGGTGCTGCAACTACTTCTGGTACCTCTAGTGACAACAAACGGAAATGGGATGGAACTTCGAGTAAGGGTTCGGCTTCTGTTCAGTCCCAGTCTCAGCAGAGAAAGACTGAGGACTACAAGAGCCCTAATCAGCAATCGTCTGGTGGTGGATACAAAGGAAATCATCCCAAATGCAATCGCTGCAGCCTGCACCACAGCGGGCCATGCACCAGGGGCAACTGTCATCGGTGCAACAAGCCTGGTCACGCTGCAAAGGATTGCAGGAGCCTATACCCCGCTAATCAGAATCGTCAGCAAGCTCAACAGAACCAGCGCCAGCAGCAGCAGCAGGGAGATAACAAAGGGTGCTTTCAGTGTGGAGCTGAGGGCCACTTCAAGAGAGACTGTCCCCAACTGAACAGGAACCAGAACAACAACAACAACAATAACAACAATCAGGGGAATGGTAACAATGGGAACAACAACAACAATGGCGCCAGGGGGCGAATGTTTGTGATTGGCCAAGGTGAAGCAAGGAATGACCCCAATGTTGTGGCGGGTAAGTTCCTTCTCGACGATTTTTATGTTTCAGTTTTATTTGATTCGGGTGCCGATACTAGCTACGTGTCACTAGAAGTTAGCCGAATGCTTAAGCGTATTCCAACACTTTTGAACAACAAGCACACCGTAGAACTAGCAAATGGTAAGAGTTTAGAAGCCACACACGTAGTCAAGGGTTGTAAACTCATTCTCGCTGACCAGACCTTCTCTATCGACCTCATTCCTATTGTCTTGGGTAGTTTCGACGTTGTCATTGGGATGGATTGGTTATCCCAACACCGCGCAGAGATTCTTTGCAACGAGAAAGTTGTCCGTATTCCAGGTCCCGGTGGTGAACCTCTCATGATTCATGGCGACAAGAGGAGTGCTGTTGAGAACGTCATTTCTCTCCTTAAGGCCCAAAAGTGCTTGCGAAAGGGCCACACTGCTATTTTGGCTCTCGTTACTAACACCTCAGAAAAAGAGAAGAAGATAGAGGATTTTCCAGTTGTACGCGATTATCCAGAGGTATTTCCTGAGGAATTACCTGGTCTTCCGCCTCATCGTCAAGTCGAGTTTCAGATCGAACTAGCTCCTGGAGCTGCGCCCATAGCTCGTGCACCTTATCGTTTAGCTCCATCAGAGTTGAAAGAACTCTCTACGCAGCTACAAGAGCTTTTGGATAAGGGTTTTATTCGTCCAAGCTCATCGCCCTGGGGAGCTCCAGTATTATTTGTAAAGAAGAAGGATGGTACTTTCAGAATGTGCATCGATTACCGGGAACTCAACAAGGTGACGGTGAAGAATCGTTATCCTCTACCGCGTATCGACGACTTGTTCGACCAGCTGCAGGGATCGAGCTACTATTCGAAGATTGATTTGAGATCGGGTTATCACCAGCTGAGAGTCCGGGAAGAGGACGTCTCCAAAACAGCTTTCAGAACTCGATACGGGCACTATGAGTTTTTGGTCATGCCTTTTGGGATGACAAACGCACCTGCGGTTTTCATGGACTTGATGAACCGAGTGTGCAAGCCTTACCTGGACAAGTTCGTTATAGTTTTCATCGACGACATCCTAATCTATTCCAAGAGTCGGGAGGAACACGAGCAGCATCTATGACTTATTCTGGAACTCCTTCGAACAGAACAGCTTTATGCAAAGTTCTCGAAATGCGACTTCTGGCTTCGAGAAGTCCATTTCCTAGGCCACGTGGTGAACAAGGATGGAATTCATGTTGATCCATCCAAGATAGACTCGATTAAGAACTGGCCTGCACCTCGTACACCAAAGGAAATTCGCCAATTCTTGGGTTTGGCGGGATACTACCGGAGATTCATAAAGGATTTTTCTAAGATTGCACAGCCTCTCACCTCACTAACGCAGAAGGGCGTTGTTTATCGCTGGGGAAACGCACAGGAGTTGGCATTTCAGCACCTAAAGGATAGACTTTGTAGCGCACCTATCCTTTCCTTGCCGGAAGGCACCGACGACTTTGTGGTCTACTGCGACGCATCAATTCAGGGTCTTGGTTGCGTGTTGATGCAACGAGATAAAGTTATAGCCTACGCCTCACGCCAACTCAAGGTTCATGAAAAGAACTACACTACGCACGATTTAGAGCTGGGAGCTGTTGTTTTTGCGCTTAAGTTATGGCGGCATTACCTGTATGGTACCAAGTGCGCGATCTACACTGACCACAGGAGTCTCGAGCATATCTTCAAGCAGAAGGAACTGAATATGCGACAACGACGATGGGTCGAACTTCTGAATGACTACGAGTGCGCAATCAGATACCACCCGGGCAAAGCCAATGTTGTGGCTGACGCCCTCAGTCGGAAGGACACTGCGCCTAAGCGCGTGCGAGCTTTACAACTCACGATCCATTCTAGTCTTCCCTCCCAGATACGAGCTGCTCAGATAGAAGCACTGAAACCAGAAAACGTCAGGGCCGAAGCCCTACGCGGATCGAGGCAACGCTTAGAACAGAAGGAAGACGGTGCTTACTACGTAACGGGACGCATTTGGGTCCCACACTATGGCAACCTACGAGGGCTTGTGATGGATGAAGCACACAAGTCTCGCTACTCGGTACATCCTGGATCGGATAAAATGTATCACGACATCAAAACTACATACTGGTGGCCTAGCATGAAGGCCCACATAGCAACTTACGTCAGCAAGTGTTTGACTTGTGCGAGAGTCAAGTCTGAATACCAGAAACCATCAGGCCTACTCCAACAACCAGAGATACCTCAATGGAAATGGGAGCAAATTTCCATGGATTTTGTTACTGGCCTACCTAGATCCCAGCGCGGGAACGATACTATTTGGGTGATCGTGGATCGACTCACAAAATCCGCACACTTCTTGGCTATCAAGGAGACGGATAAGTTCTCCACTCTCGCAGAAATTTACCTCAAGGAAGTTGTTTCGAGGCACGGGGTGCCCACCTCCATTATCTCGGATCGAGATGCACGTTTTACTTCAGAGCTGTGGCAAGCAATGCACAAATCCTTCGGCTCACGGTTAGACATGAGCACAGCGTACCATCCTCAGACGGACGGGCAGTCCGAGCGCACCATTCAAACCTTAGAAGACATGCTTCGTGCATGTGTAATCGACTTTGGCAACCGCTGGGAAAAGCATCTGCCACTTGTGGAATTCTCGTACAATAACAGCTACCACACCAGCATTGGAGCTGCTCCGTTTGAGGCATTGTACGGACGTAAATGCCGGTCTCCTCTTTGCTGGGCAGAGGTGGGAGATAGTCAGATCACTGGTCCAGAATATGTGGTAGATACAACCGAGCAGATCGCTCAGATACGAAAACGCATGACGGCCGCTCGCGAACGTCAGAAAGTTTACGCCGACATGGGCAGGAAACCGCTTGAGCTCCAGGTTGGGGAGCGGGTACTACTCAAAGTTTCACCCTGGAGGGGTGTGGTTCGTTTTGGTAAACGCGGTAAACTTAACCCACGATACGTTGGACCTTTCGAGGTCATCGAGAAAATAGGCAGGGTGGCCTACAGACTAAACTTACCAGCAGAACTCGGTGCAGTTCACAACGTTTTTCACGTGTCAAATCTGAAGAAGTGTCCATCAGATGAGACCCACGTAGTTCCTTTGAAGGAACTCACTATCGACGAGCAGTTACGATTCGTCGAGGAACCAGTCGAGATCACGGACCGGGATGTTAAGGTCCTCAAGAGCACTAGAATACCTCTCGTTCGAGTTCGTTGGAACTCACGTCGCGGCCCAGAGTTCACCTGGGAGCGCGAAGATCAGATGAAACAAAAGTATCCCCAACTGTTCGCAAACAGTACACCCACTACTGAGGCCGAAGCTACGGAATTTCGGGACGAAATTCCAGATCAACGGGGGGTGGATGTGACACCCCGGGAAAACCATACAACTTAACTAGCTTCCTCAGTGAGTGCCTACCAAATTTCGGGACGAAATTTCTTTCAACTTGGGGATGATGTGACAACTCGAAATTTAGAACCTTCATGTATGCTTAAACGCGTGGCTAGTAACTTATGTGATTAATGACAAATGAACCTTTATGTGATTATGTGTTGTGTTACATGTATGCTTATGTGTATGTATGCGAGTAGGTATATGAACCGAGACAACACGAACCCGACTCGAGACCGTGTGGTCTCGAGTGAACGATGAAACAATGGGCCGGATGGGCCTTACACCCCATTCAACCCAACCGAGAGCCCATTAGGGTGTGTCACTTGGAGCGGGTATATAAACTAGATAGATAGCCATGTTGTCATTTTGGACAACACACATACCCTCCAACACACACACTCTCCACTCTCTCACACTAAAACCCTAAACCACAACATTACTCTCCTTCATTCTCGGATCATATCGGTGACACTAGGAGCTCTCGGATCGGCTCACACACACACACATTTGGAAGCTCTATACTCACCTTTGAAACCCATCAATCGGTTAGTGCTTTAATATGTGTTAAGGATTATGTGTGCTTGATGTTAGAATGCTTGTCTTCATACATTAATAAGTGGAAAATGCATGATTTCGGCTTCATCATATTCTCGGTTGTGTGTGTGTTGGTGATAATCGGTTGAGCATGTTTTGATAGTACACATTGATGTTAAGTTAGTGTTCAAGAAATCGATGCATAGATGTTCTAGGTTATGTGTTTACATTCGGTTGATGATGACTTATTGGTTATGTTGGATGAATAATGTATGCTTGAATATGAGTAAATGTTATCGGTTCTATATAGGCTTAAATCCGAGTGGCTTGGTTATGTTTAGAAGATTCATTACTCATGAAATCGGATAAAGTACATGTGGGTTAGATGAAGATGTTCAAATGTTTGATTGTTGTTCATGATTATATGTTGTGATTAAGGATAAAAACCCGGAAATAAGATGAACAAGTTTGAATAAGCAATATGAACTACTTGAATGTTTGAAGAACATGATGAATATGTTATGAACATGGTTGAATATTTGAATTCTGATATGTTTGATCCAAAATGGTAATTGTTAGACATATAAACAGGTTTAAGTGGATAGTACAAACCATTTTCTGAAATCAAATTCTCATTGGATAGTACACTGTTCCGAATCAGCTCCTGTCCAACCGAAACCGCCAGTTGCGACTCGAAACCACTGCTTGATAAGTCGAAATCCCCGGTTGCGACATCAGTTGCGAGTCGCAAACACCCGGTTGCGACTCGAAACCACACATGATCAGCACACCAACCTTGTGACTCGAAACCACAGTTGCGAGTCCGGTTGCGACTCGTAACCAAAACAGCACGAACCGAAACCACGATTGCGACTCAGGTTGCGAGTCGCAAACGCCTGGTTGCGACTTGAGACTATACACGCTGTTTGGGCTTTCACCTCAATTCGGACTTATTTGATTGGGCCGGACTCTTGGGCCTAGTGTACAGACCTTATATATTACTATTGAATGTGAATGTCGATGAACTGCCATGATTAAACGTGTAACCCATACGTGCACTACTTGAATGCGAACCTGATTGTATGATACCACTATGATAGGACGTGAGTAGCCTCAACGTTGCTTGTTTGACTTTTCTGTGTTTTCTACCGAGCAAACCAAGGTGAGTTCACACCCTCTACAAAGCATGGGATTCCCAGGGGTCGGGAATTGGGGTTAAGGAACTGGGTTCCTCGTCCTCCTTGGGTAGGACAACAAAGGTTCAGGAATGTAATTCCTCGTCCTCACGGACAGATAACTCGTACTAGACCAAAACTCTATCACGAAGTCCCTCATTTTTATATCGACTTAATCGCCGGGCCAATGGCGAGCGGGTCATTAGTTAGATAGCGCTATTTAGGTCTGACAAACCTCACACCGTGCCGCAGAGGACGGGCGTGAACTAATGGATCTGGGGCACGTCAATGATGATAGACATTGACAGTTTCAGGGCACATAAACATGACTACAGTCAGCAGTCGATATGGTAACGAGTCTAGTGTATACATGGGGTAGCCCCCACGGCCGAAATGCCAGATAACTAACACGGGGTAGCCCCCACGGCTGGATTGCCAGAGTAACCGGGAATAAACAAGTCACGTTTTTAACTATGGGGTAACCCCCACGGCAGGACGCCAGATAAAGGAAACTGTTTTCGAAACAACTTAAAACGAACTCCCAACTGTGAACTCACTCAACTTGTTGTTGACTCGTTACTACATGCTTTGCAGGTCAATAGGTACTTAGCTGGAGCTTGCATGGAGGAGAGTCGTTGTGGGACATGGACGGCTGTGTGCCATGTTAAACTTTGAAACAATTAAACTTGTGTTTTGATTTACGACTTATGCTTCCGCCTGCAACATAAACTATGTTTTGTTTGAACACCAATCGTACTGGTTGAACTTTTATAATTACTTGTTTGCTTGTTCAATATGATTGGTGGCTGGATCCTGGTCAGTCACGCCTCCAAGCGGTGGTATTCCGCAGGTGGATTTTGGGGGTGTGACACAAGCCACCAATCATATTGAACAAGCATGTAAGTATTATATAAAAATCCAACACAATACAATTGGTGTCTAAACAAAACATAGTTTAAGTTGCAAGCGGAAGCATAATGTTTAAAACCAAGTCATAAGTTTAAACGTTTCAAATGTTCAGCATGGCACATAGCTGTCCATGTCCCACAACGACTCTTCCCACTCTGTTGCAAGCTCCATAGATACCTAACGACCTGCAAGGCATGTAACAACGAGTCAACAACAAAGTTGAGCGAGTTCACAGTTGGTTGTTTAGTTATAGTGTTCGTAAATCGTATGTTTATTTCGTAAACCAGGTATCGTATTAATCCGTATCGCGGTTTCCCAAACATGTTTGCGATGATTAGTGGGGGCTTCCGATGTTGTATGTTACTAGACTAGTCGTATCCGTACGTGCCCTTCTTAATCCAAGGACCATAGCAAGTATGAGTGTACGTAGGTTTTACGTACGTGCCCTTCAATCCGAGGATAGTAGTAAGTATGAGTGTACGTAGGTTTTACGTACGTGCCCTTCCCAACCCGAGGACAGTGGAAAATAGTTTAATAGTAATGATAGTACGAGTAGTTATTCAATCCCATTCCCAACCCACCGGGAATCCCATGCCTTAGGAGTGTGAACTCACCTTGGTTTGCTCGGTTAGATTAAATGTCCGTTAAATAGTTGGTAAATCAAGTCCTATTGTGGTTACCAGATGCAGTCAGTTTCTCAATCACATAACGTAAATCGTACCACATATTTTGCAAATAACATACACAAATCATCATACATTTTAAGAATCCATAGAAAAAATCAATGGCAGTTTAGTAAGCAACACCTAACGAACCATACCCTTTAACATACAACACTTAAACGAACAAATGTAGGGCCCATATATATATACAACATCTTTTATAAAACTACCCGACCCAAGCATCAACATTAAAATCAAACGTCATGCATCCTAATCATAAACATCATGATTAATTTGTGTTTTTGAATCACATCTACAAGACCCGACTGTATCAATCCTACCTCTTAACATCATGCAATCAAGTTTAACATACTGTATAACTATATACATAATAAAACATATGAGTGTGTATAATAGCTGTGTGCGGCCCAACAGACATTAAATCTAGTCCCAACTATGTCGCAGGCCCGAGATTCTAGTTTATCGGCCCAGTCACAATCATTTGCAATTTCTTGTAACATACAAAATCATGTCAGTTAATATAATATAGTTTGTTTGTTTCATTCAATATCATATTTGCCTTCAACAATTATCACATGGTCCACTCAACTTACAGCCTACCTGATTGAACCGAAAATTAATGAATATGTTGCTTTAGATCTTGCCACTAAAATCAACTTATGCTACACTCATTGGGCTGCCCAACTATTGCTACATTACACATGATTGGACCGATTATTATCATATTCTATATCACATGTTTACTGCCACACATGCTACCTTAGATCTCAATTATGGCCAATTTATGAAATCATATGCAATGTCAGAGATCAATCAATATATAAAGAATCATCCATTATTTATGTATGTATATCGATATCATGCATCCCATATTCTCACCAAATTATTAATTAGATCTCATTCAATAAAACATATAAACAATATGTAAATATGAATAGCAAAAGACAAAAGCCACTAACCAAGACTTTAATCGAAAGATGATAACTCGAGTGGGGGAAAAAGATATCTGCCGTCGCCAGTCAATTCGAGGAGGGAGTTGGGGTTTCGTGTATTATCTAATAGGTTTGGTGTATTATATAGTTGCTGGTGAGGGGTATGAAGAAGTTACGTAGCCCTCAAGTATATGGCCAAACACAAAAGTGAGTTGGTGGTCATGAATTCCTTAGAACTGGGCCGAAACTATTAGTATTCACAAGGGTGTGCATTGGGCTGTGGTGATTAGTACATGGCCTAGATTATGTATGGCCCAAAGCGTATATATGTGGCCCAATACATTAATTAATAATCTATCACGTTTAGTTTAACGGGGTTATACCTGAGCACATTAACTAATAATCTATCATGTTAAATTTAATGGAGTTAAATCCAAGCAGAAGGTTTAGCATAGACATTAGGTAAACGCTACTAACCTTGAATATTCGGGTTGTCACAACACGTAAGGCACACACACGTATAATAGTAACCAATATGCGTATTTCGAGTTGCGAGCACGATTGCGATAAACGATAAAGCGATTAAACATCGACAAATAGCGAATAAACTTCGATTATTAACAGATACTCCACATAATACAACTAACGTGAAAGATAAATTAAACTAGCTATAAGTCAAAGAATTCAAAACAGGGATTGAGCAAGGAGGGACAGATCGCAATTAGCAATGTTTTCTTCCTTTGACTTCAATCTTGACTTTGAATTTGACTTTTGAAACACGGGGTGTTACAGCCTCCCCTTGTTTAGGGAATTTCGTCCCGAAATTAGGTCGAAGCCGTAACAAACAACTGCGGGTACTTCGCCTTCATGTCGCTTTCGAGTTCCCAAGTGAACTATGTGCCTCGTTTACCTTCCCATCAGACTTTCACAATAGGAATGCGCGAGCGTCTGAGCTGCTTGGTTTGGTGATCCATGATTTCGACAGGCTTCTCCACGAAGTGTAGTGTTTCGTTTACTTGGAGGTCGTCGAGAGGTATAATTAAATCATGCTCAGCCAGGCACTTTCGGAGGTTTGACACATGTAAAGTTGGGTGGACGTTACTAAGTTCCTCCGGTAGTTCGAGTCTGTAGGAAACTTTTCCGATTCTTTCCAGAATCTTAAAAGGTCCAACATATCGAGGCACTAGTTTCCCTTTCTTGCCGAATCTGACCACACCCTTCCAAGGTGATACCTTTAGGAGTACGTAGTCGCCAACGTCAAATTCAAGGGGCTTGCGTCGTCTATCGGCGTAACTTTTCTGTCTACTTCGAGCTTTCAACAAGTTATCTCAGATTTGGAGGACTTTGTCAGTCGTTTCTTGTAATAGATCAGGACCGGTTAATTGTGAGTGACCGATCTCGTGCCACACAATAGGCGATCGACATCTTCTTCCGTGTAAAGCCTCGAATGGTGCCATTTGTATGCTGGAATGATAAATGTTGTTATAAGAGAATTCAACTAACGATAGGTATTTATCCCAATTACCACTGAAATCTATGACACACGAACGGAGCATGTCTTCAAGAGTACGGATCGTTCTCTCAGTCTGACCGTCGGTTTGAGGGTGGAATGTGGTACTTAAGTTAAGCGTCGTACCGAGAGCCGCTTGAAACGTTTCCCACAACCGGCGGTTATTCGAGTAAGGCAGAGGGTCTTTGATGTTCAGCCTTGACCCTTGCATAAGTCAGGCATTTTTCGATGTAGAGAACGATATCCCTTTTCATGCCCGGCCACCAGTACTTGTAGCGAAGATCCTGGTACATTTTATCGGCACCGGGATGAATAGAATATCGGGATTTGTGGGCTTCGTCCATCAAAATCTGTCGCAAATCGGTCCGTAAAGGGATCCAAATTCGGTCCAGAAAATGGAAAATCCCATTCGATTTACTCACCAGATGAGCTCCATCGTGATAGATTCTTTCCTTCTTCAGGGTGCGTTCATTGAAACAGGCATGCTGGGCTTCGCTGATGAGGGTTTCGAGATCGTGCTGGGCTTGGACATTACGAATGCTGAGCAAATAACTCCGTCTGCTGAGAGCGTCGGCAACGACATTTGCTTTACCTGGGTGATAACAGATCTCACAGTCATAATCGTTGAGAAGTTCTACCCAGCAGCGTTTACGCATATTAAGTTCTTTTTTTTTATCAAAGATGTGTTGTAGACTCCTGTGATCGGTGTAGATCGTACATTTGGTACCATACAGGTAGTGTCGCCAAATCTTTAATGCAAAAACAACTACGCCTAGCTCGAGATCATGGGTTGTATAGTTCTTCTCGTGGATTTTGAGCTGACGAGACGCGTAAGCTATAACCTTGTCTCGCTGCATAAGAACATAACCAAGACCAAGGTTGGAAGCATCACAATAGACAATGAAGTCGTCGATTCTGTTGGGCAGTGTGAGAACGGGAGCATTGCAAAGCATGTGTTTGAGGGTTTGGAAAGCAGACTCTTGTTCGGTTCCCCAAACAAAAGGCTTGTCTTTATGCGTAAGAGCGGTAAGCGGCACAATTATTTTAGAGAATCCTTCGATAAATCGTTGATAATAGACCGCTAATCCTAGAAAAGAACGGACTTCGGACTGGTTCTTCAGCGTAATCTAACTCTTAACTGCTTCAATCTTCGCGGGATCGACATGAATACCTTGACTATTGACAATGTGACCCAGAAACTGAACGTCCTCTAGCCAGAATTCACACTTGGAGAACTTGGCATAGAGTTGATTCCCCTGGAGTAGCTCGAGAACCAAACGTAGATGTTGCGCGTGTTAGGCTTTCGATTTGGAATAGATCAAGACATCGTCGATGAACACGATGACGAAATGGTCTAGAAATGGCTTACACACGCGATTCATCAGATCCATGAAAACCGCGGGTGCGTTTGTTAAACCAAAAGGCATAACAACGAACTCATAGTGGCTGTAGCGAGTGCGAAAAGCGGTTTTGGGTATATCTTCCTCCTGAATGCGTAGTTGGTGATAGCCTGAGCATAGATCGATCTTTGAGAAACACGTAGTACCTTGCAGTTGATCAAACAAATCATCGATACGAGGCAGGGGATAACGGTTCTTGATAGTTAACTTATTCAACTCCCGATAATCGATGCACATCCTGAACGACCCATCCTTCTTTTTAACGAAGAGGACTGGCGCGCCCCAAGGAGAGGTGCTCGGGCGAATAAAGCCTTTCTCAAGTAATTCCTGGAGTTGGCTTGAGAGTTCACGCATTTCGGACGGTGCGAGTTGATAAGGGGCTTTGGCAACAGGGTTGGCTCCAGGAATGAGGTCGATAAGAAAGTCGATATCACGACTTGGCGAGAGTCCTGGGAGGTCATCAGGGAAAAAATTGGGGAATTCACGAACAACAGGTACATTTTTCACTAATGTGTTCCCTTTCTTTTCCTTCTCCGCTACTACAATGTCAGCTAAGAAAGCCCTGTATTCCTTGCGGAGATACTTGCTAGCTTGGACACACGACATGAGCTTGAGACCTTTCGAAGCAGTTTCAGCATAGACACACAATAAATCACCATTCGCGAGCGAGAATTGAATCATCTTATTGAAGCACACAACTTCAGCGTGGTTTTCGTGAAGAAAGTCCATGCCTACTATGACGTCAAAACTTCCGAGTTGCATCGGAATAAGGTCGATTGGGAAGATGTGATTGTTAAGCTCGAGAGTACAATCACAGAGAACAGAATTAACGACGAAAGTTCTTCTGGTGGCGACTTCAACATCGAATGTCGAGGAGAGATAGGAGCGCTTACGACTAAGAAGCTTCTCGAATTCAAACGATACAAAGCAGTTATCGACTCCAGTATCAAACAAACATGAAGCATAAATACCATTCACAAGGAACGTACCATTGACCACGTTGTTGTCAGCCTGGGCTTGGCGCACATTGATGTTGAAGGTTCTGGCGCGTGCGGCATGTTGCTGCTGCTGTTGGTGTTGTTGCTGCTGCTGGGGCTCTTGCTTTACAACCCTGTTTGGGCACATGTTCGCAAAGTGGTGGGGATCACCACATGCGAAGCTGACTCGGGCTTTGATCGCGGGTGCCGGAGCCGCGTGTTGGCCTTGCGGGGCTGGGAGTAGAGCTTGATGAGCAGTGGTTTGAAGTGGGGCTTGACGAGGACCAGTACGGCAGTTAGCAGTAAAGTGACCGTACATATTGTAGTGGGCGCAGAAACGACAGGCAAGACCCACCGGATGATGATATGAGCATGTCGGGTAAGCAGGGTGGGGGCCTGTGTATGCACGCTTGGCTGGAGGTGCATAAGTAACTGGTGCTAGTCGGTGATGAGACTGCTGCTAAGCCGGTACGACTTGCAGTGGAGCAGCAGTGGTAGTGACATCACAGTTCTTGTTGCTGGAGCTGTTGTTGTTGTTCTTCTTCCTGCGGTGTGAGGACTTTGACGGTTGTGCGGTGGCGGTTTCAGCGGTTGGTGCTGTGGTAGCTTGATGCAGAGACTTTGAAGGCTTATCCCAAAAACCAGCTTTTACTCGCTTGTCGTTGATTTCAGCGGCAAGCAAGTAAGTTTCTTCGATCGATGTTGTTTTCGTGGCATACACAAAATCCGCAACACAGTCGGGTAAAGCTCGGATGTACTTCTTGATTGCCATGTCTGGCGTTTTGACTTGATCGGGGCATATGATGCTGAGTTGCTTAAAACGAGCAGTCAGGGCAGAGTTGTCACCTTCCTTCTGTTTGATATTCCAGAACTCGTCCTCCAGCTTTTGGCGTTCATGGGGAGGGCAGAATTCATCCATCATGATGGCTTTCAACTCTTCCCAAGTCAGCTCATAAGCTGCATCATTCCCGCGTTTGTTTCTCTCGGCCGTCCACCAGTCTAATGCGCGGGACTGGAAGACGCCGGTAGCGTTTAGGGTACGGAGATTTTCAGGACATCCGCTCTGGCGGGGAGTGACTTTGATGGAATCGAACCATTGGAACATAGCCGTTGGGCCATCTTCTCCAGTGAATTCCTTCGGACCGCATGCCTTGAATTACTTGAAGCTGAAAGCAGTCTTGGGAGCAACTTTAGGAGCGTTAGTTCTAGACTCCTCCGACGACTTGCTAACATTTTCGTAAATTTCACTCACAACCTTGGCCACTTGTTTAGCGAGGATGGCAGCAAGGCGTTTGTCCCTCTGTTCTTGGCGAGTGAGTCGTGGGTGACGAGGTCCTGATGATGGTCCAGTTGACATTGTCTGCAACAGACATCGTCATAGGTCTCAGACACATGGTAATCGAATCTCACCTCACACGTCTACTTCTAACTAAAGCTTAGGAACACAATAAGACATGTATAACATAAACACATAGGCACATAATCACAAATTCACATAAAGACACGTATGCACATAAACACATAAGCACGTAGGGCACAGAAGCACATACGCATGCAATCACAGAGGCAGTTAGAATACAGAAACCTATTATTCAAAGTATGCGTTCGCTCGAGTATAGCGATCGCGTATAGCACATCGAGTAGTATAGTATAGGCGTATAACATAGCATAATGTCGTCCATAATTTGGCGATTTTTCGGCGTTTCGAGATTAGGAGTGTAGTGCGGGTCGTGCGTGTCGATCGAAGTGGTAGCAAAAATCAAATAATTCTCCAAACATTTAAACACATAAACAGGTAAATCCACATAAAATCGATGAATTATCAGAGTCAGCAGTCGCGGGCTCAGAATCGAAACATAAAATCGAGAAATGGATTGTCTGCGGCTAGATAGACATCGACTAACCAGAGTGATTCGACTATTCTCAAGGACTTGTTGTACACATTTTGACTTTCAGGATCGTGCTCCTGCCTCGATTCTTGGGCGTTCGGCACGCATCCCTTTAGTCATATCATGTCTTCAGGTCATTGGAGTCCGTCGAGACTTTGGTGAGAGTTTTTGTAAAGCAAAATGGAGTGGAATAGGTCGTCAAGCTTTGGGTTTCACCCCTGGCTTAACAACCTTGTTCCTGATTTTATTAAAAATAGCGACGAAAATCCGTGTTAAAGTATGGATTTCACTCCTGGTTCAACGCGAACTCTCGTGTTTTATAGATAAATACAGATCAATAAGCAATTTAATCGAGAGTTTGCGGTTTTCACACCTAATCTCGATCAAATTACTCGTTTGGTTTTGAATAATTGCGCGGTGATAGTGTAGTGTAAGCGAGAATAGCGAGATATAACACGTAAGCTCGTACCAAACCTTAAGGGTTTGCGCAAGTCGGTCTGTTGGTTCCTAACTATAGACTAGGTCTCTAAGACATCGACCCAGAATAGGTCGAGTCTTACCTAATGTCACACCCCGACCACGTAAAACAACAATACGTGGCGGAAACGTCGGGGAGTGTTGTAACATAATCATTGTTTCACAACCACGGAATAAACAGTTTCGTTTTATTGAATTAAATGTATTACATTACATTGGAATTAGAAACAAGACAGGAACAAATAAACTTTCATTGTTATTAAGTCACTAAGGCCTCGTCCATTCCTATGTGAGCGTACACAAGTATCATCATCAAACATCATCAACTATTGTACCTGAAACACATGTGAAAATACGTCAGCATAAAAATGCTGGCGAGTACATAGATTTTATGTGTCGTTTTACATGTTGCAATACATATTTAAAAACCTTGTTTTGAAAAGTATAGTATTGCGACATAATTAACCAACTCAAATCAAATTGGATATGATTTATAAAATCTCGTAGTCATGATTCTTAACTCCAAAACATTTGTTTTATGAAATCAAATTGTAAAACATATAGTAGAAACTCGTTAACAAAACTCGTATGGTTTATATTATTCAGAAAACATCATTGTGTGACATTGTTTCAAAATCGTTTACCCAAGTGATCTAGATAACGCAACGATATATAATGTGTTAAAAGCACTTATATATAGGAAGTACCAGCGGCGTATCCACCATGCTTTTAACACATTACACCCGCCCCGTTACCAAATCACTTCCCTAACCCAATGGTTCAGACAGTTACAAATGGTTCACATATGTCAAATGGTTACAAATGGTTCATATCAATCAAATGATTACAAATGGTTCACATACATCCAACGATTACAAATGGTTCTCATACCTCCCATGATTACAAATGGTTCCCATACATCGAATGGTTACAAATGGTTCACATCATTGAGTGGTTACAAATGGTTCTCATAAATCAAAGGTTACAAATGGTTCAAACAGTTCAAAATGTAAAACAATGGGCTAGCATGTTAAGTGAACATACATAGCAAAACATAATGAAATCATGTACTAATAGTGTACTAATGAACATAGCAAGTATATGATATGAAAACATGGAAAGCATGAAAGTAACAAGTAGGCACATGTGTTTCACCCCAAAACGTTTGAAAAACAGTAAAAGAGGGGACTATGTACTCACTTGAGGGTGCTTAGAAGTCTTAAATAACAACCAAACAAAGCTAGAGGGATCACAGAATCAAACGGCACCTAATATAGGTAACTATGTAAATAAACCGGACCTAAATCGGAAGATCGGATAGAATGAGGTTTCATAAACCAAATGAGTATAGGAACTCATGTAATATGGTTTAACAAAGCCTACTTTCTAAAAGGAAACCTATCCTAAGTGCTTACGACCCATTACGACCCGTTTAGGTAGCTTACGCTACTTTAACGCGTCGTTCGTGTAAAACGCGTTCGGACCGCCTAACTAGTCCTATGACAAGTAATATATGCCTTAACATGTCTAATAATGTTACCTAATCAGTTTAGATGTCAAAATTTAGGTTACATATGCTTAAAATGAATTTATGCGTAAAAAGGGCATTTTGGTCATTTACCTAAGGCATATAAACTACCTATCATATAACTACTTAAAGGTATAACCTCGGAAGGTTATTCCCTATGCAACTATGGTCACATAATACGCTTGGTCGGATACTAATGATCGACCAAACGGGTCAGGTTCGAAAGTATAAGCGGTTGTTTAGATCACTTACCTTACGACCCTACATAAGCACAAAACCTAAAGTGACGAGCTAAACACGTTAAAACATGTTTAACGAATTTAGAAAACAGGTTTGGTATCAAGACAAAGGGTCTTGATACCTAAAAGTAGTTGGGTTACAAAATACGCAAGAATACGCATTTTGGCCGAAACTACGACTCGTCATTATACCTAAACAACGTGGTAATCAGTAGGTATAGTCACTAGGGACTATAACCATCGTGATTATGCTCACGTTATGAAGTTCAAATGAACTTCGTGTTGACCATAAACTGGAGAAAGTCGAACAAAGTTTGACTTTCGTGCTAAAAACGCATAAAAGAACGAAAGAGGACTTACAACGGGTCCAAGAACGGAAGTTTTGATCCGATTACTCTCATGTATGAAGTGAATACTCCAACTTAGAGAGCCAAATCAGATCAAAAGTGTGGGTTGCAACAATGAATGGGTGGGGTATTTATAGATTTCATAGAACCGTTAAGATCGTTCATCGAAAACTGAGCTTTGATCTGGACCTTACATGTATGCCCATGGTTTTTTAAAACCATGGGAGCCCCTAATATGAGTCCATAGTATCAGAAAAACCATTAAATACCAGCCCATGGTTTTGCAAAACCATGAGTTAAAACCATCAACACTTCAAAATTGGACTAGGTTCATTGAATCTGGTCAGAAATTTCAAAAATGGTCCCTGCACTTGTAAAACTTGATTTTTTTACACATTTAAGCCCCGTTAACCCCATTTCAAGGCTCTAAAATAAAGTTAAAGTATAGAGAACTTAAAATATTCTCAAAAACATCTCGGATGTCGGTTCGTTTGGTCGTACGGTTGCGTTGTTCGGTTAATTACGACAGAAATCGTAATGAATGCAAAAACGATCCAAATTACGCGACGAATGGAATTTTATCATGCCAATCAATAAAATATTTTAATGATCACATAAATTTTTGGATATCCGGATATATTCAGGACGTAAGATATGCGCGAAAATGCAAACTTATGCACTTTTGACGCTTTTAGTCTGTATTGATCAAATAAGTTCATTTTAGCATACTGATGTCTGTCGTTAGTGACATGCAAAAACCAAAATAAACTAGTAGCTAGAGTAAGTCGGATATCGAACCAGAGGAGGATTGTGGAAAGTGTGTAATGCTCAGTTTTAATTAACTACTATAGAAAAAATAAAACTCAGTTGTGGATTTGATTGATTATCTAAAAATTACGAACTAAAAGTGAAGTTTAAATCAATAGAAGAAAAGATGGTTCCTCCAGATTTCAGGTTTTGCAATTAACTTCAACTATGTGTTTAATCAAAACATTCACATAGACATAAATGTTTAACCTAATTACACAAACCCTCCATCCGGAGGAAACCATGAAAGACTAGCCACTCATGTCGGTTGGTTGATCTTCGTATCCTCTTCTGTCTGCCGTCGAAGATGTTATATCCCCCTGGATGATCGATGGAATCAAAATATAAAACCCTCCATATTTTCCTCTCACTCCGTCAAAAGCCCACATGAATAATAATTTTCCTTTGTGAGGCGGCCCAATCCAAAGATCAAGACCCTCACGTGCACGTTACCTGCCCTCATGTGATCTTGTGTGATGTCAAATGATGTAATCATTAAAATAAAAATATGGTGCCAGACACGTGCCTTGTTGCCTGACCTCTTGTTCACGTACAAGACCCCTAGGAATCCACGTGATGTCCTACTTGTAACAACTCTCATCAAAAGTCATATTTATTAAATTAAAATTGTCCAATAGGAAACCCTAATTGAGAAACCCAAGTGATTTTGCATAATCCCTAAAATTTTCAGAATAATTGGAATTAGAATCAGGGCCCCTAAAAATCAAGGGGGGGTAAACCCTAATTCACGATTATCATTAGAATGCGTTGTCTAAATTGAAAATTCTCGAACTATCAACTCAGCAGGCCTATACCAGTGACAAGCCTACCCTACTCTACTTTGACATCCCAGGCGACACGCGGGAGATGTCAATTTAGGGTATAAATACAGGGGCTTGGGACTTGATTCCTGGCTTCAGTTCGACGTAAACATTCCAAATATACGTTGAGTTATAGTATAAACAGTTTCATAACACACACAATTCACGAAGTGCTGCTGCAAAACAGGGTAATAACTCGATCGCTATTACGATTCATTGTCCGATCGATCAATATATCCAATGGATGTTTAAGTGCTTCCCACATTAGGGTTATCCTTTGTCATTCATTGTGATTCCGACAGGATGTTTGAGTACCACCTGAACTCGGGGAATACTCTGTCATTCGTTGTGAATCCGATGGATGTTTAAGTGATTGCGCTTTGTCATTCGTTGTGAGGGTTTGATCATGTGAGTTATCGTAAATGCTGAATTGATTACTAACCCAGTTTTGTGTGCATTGTTATTTAAATTAGGTTAACAAGGCTAATCCATAGACTAGACTCTATCCGTGTTAAATCTGCAATGTGAGTCATTCTCTTTTTATCAAATTACTTTCAAAATCATGTTTATTTTCAAAGTTATAATTACGGGGATTAAGTCTTTGTAATCACCAAGTTACAGCCGGTATGTGGGGTTTTGTATACATTACTTGATAATCGTCACCATTGGGGCAGCCAATGGGGGATATGACCATAGTCACAGATACGGTCGAGTGACAAATACCGTGGGTAGTTGGTTTGATATCAGGAACATTGTAATCGCTCTTAATACTGTAAATTATAACAAAAAAGTCATTTTATTAAAAAGAATGATTCACTCAGTATTTTCCGCTGACAAAATCTTTTTCAAACATGTTTCAGGTGATCTGTTGTGATTCAGGAAAAGTGCTGTGGAGCACCTCAAGCTTAAGAAAGTGGCTCATTAGAAAATAAAGAAATATGTTTTGTAAAATAAAGATTTCTTCGTGAAATCAAAAGTATTGTAAATTACCGGGGTTTTATCACGAATTGTGAAATAAAATAATCGGGAAAATTTTAGCTTTAAAAAGATCTTGATGATAAACTTCCACTGTTAAACTCAATTAAATAAATACCACGGGATTTCTGTCCCGCGGCTCCTGAAACGGGTCAAACCGGGTCGGGGGCCGTGACACTACTTCTCAAGTCTTGATGTGCCGCCAAAGAGAAGTCTGCCTTCTTGATTTAGTGAATGCCCCCAAAACAAAGAATTAATGATAAAGATGTTGACTTTATGTGATGTGAATTCCCTCCAAAGATTTCGTATGTATACATGAGATCATGATAGGATGTGAATGTTATGATATCTTTTAAAACTCTCAAGTGCATGTTCCAAGAATTAATAGTTGACTTTCAGTGCCCTCCTTCACTCAGTCACGTGCGTGTGTTTATTAGAGTTCTATAACCCTTTTTAATATCTCAAGACCCACATGTGTATGTTGCTGCCTTTCTCCAACCGTAGCCTACGGTCAAAGAACCGTAGGTTATGGTTCGAACTTGCTGTCCACTTTTTATTTAAACATGATTCCACCGTAGGTTACGTGAGGTATACTGGAGGCTACATTTACTTGTTCTGACTCCACTAAAGACTTGATTTCAACTTTCATTTAGTTACTCACAAGCCCCTAGACTTTATTCTCTCATATATCTTGTGTTCTTTGTGCATCCAAACTACCTTTCGACCCGAGTCAAGTCCGGTGTAACATGATATCTCCTTAATAATCACCGAATTACGCGATTGACCTGTAACATCACAAACCTTCGTAGTTAACATATTCAAAGCATATAATCACGTAAACGACACTAAAATACGTAACATAACACACTTTAAGGCACGGGTTTCACTCTCTCCATCACATACCGAACCCCTCAAAGCCTATTTCTAAGCTATGTGAAGGATATTTGGGGTATGTTTAACTTATGATCAAGTTCTGGAATGTCCGTTACAATACAAATCGGCATACTTTCGCAGTTTGTCGAATTTAGTCCCTGTAAGCGAATAAACTTGATTTCGGCATACCAAACCATCCAAAACTTATTTCTAAGTTATGTAAAGGTTATTTAAGGTATGTTAAGCCTATGTCACTATTCCGGAGTGTTTTTTGCATTAAACTGGTTATATTTACGCATCGGTGCACGTATAACCTTCCAGAAAGCGATTTAAACCTTGAAACCGAACATGAATTGATATGTGAAAACGATACACATATTTTTACAAATCCCAAGTATGAAACACAATATTTCATTAATTTGGTATTTGTTTGATGGTCACGGAGGCACAGGTGTCACACATAATTCCCTCTTGTTATGGCTCTGATACCAATCTGTCACACCCCAACCGATGGCGGAATCATCGGGGCGCGGCACTGAGAGAAATAGATTGTTCAAGAGAAATTCCATAACAAATAATTTACCGGATAGTTTAAATGTCACGTACCATATCGTAACCCATCAAGTAACTAAGTTATTACAGACTTCGATATCTCAAAAACAATAAACATGTTCCGACAACTCAGATTTAAATAAGTAAACATAAATTGTCTTGGTTTCTAGACTCTTTCCTAACCTCGATTTCACAGCGAACAAAGCAAATAGGCATCCTAAGCACCTGTCACATACGTTAAAGTAAAAGTCAATTCACATAGTGTAAAGGCGAGTATACAAGTTTGATAATAGCATATAGAGTTCGAAATAGTTTACGCATAACCAGCATGTACACTGCGTAAAACGAAGCATGTTAGTTATCGACATGAACCTATCGATACCAATGACTACGGGTTGACTGCCCAAGGCAATTCGTAATCCATGCAAATAAATGTCCTTAACAACCCCCGCATGAGCGGGTGCTGAGTCCAAACTATAGTACTATCGTTGCTAAGGCAGGTAGACAACATTCCATGTGTAAACATAACAAACAAGCATTCATTAAGTCACGTATAACATGCGATAACGGTTAGCGTTTAAAGTATTGTGTAGTGTGATCGATTGTGATTTAGTATAAGTAACGTATGTAACACCCAAAAGTGCGTAAAGCAAAACGGGATCGAGTATACTCACAGCGATTGATGGATTGAAGGGAGCACTTGAGAGTGGGGTTAGCCTAATTAGATCGATAGCATAACGATAAGGGACGCGTAAAACGATACAAGGTACAAGTGGGTCGGACAACAGTTCGATCGGATGGCAATCCGATCGGACAGTCGGTCATACGGATGGCAATCCGTTCGAATAGTGATTCAGTCGGACGGTAGTCCGGTCGGATGACTGTTCGAGTGGTTTGTTTCTTCCTTTGAGAAGGATATGTTTGTGTATGATGGTTTGACTTTTGAAGTTTTTGTTGTAGCATTTGAAAACATTGAAGTATCTTTACCCTTCAGGTCGGTCGATCAGACGGTTGTCCGATCGGACGGCAATCCTATGGGTTGACACTTCAGTAAGAACAAGTTCACAGCAGGTTGTCACTCGATCGGACAGCAGTCCGGTCGGGTGGCATCCCTAATGCATTGAACAAGTTTGAAAATCATTTAAGTGTTGAAGTCCAAGTATCTCATGATCCAAAGGGCAATTCGGTAGGATGGTAGTCCGATCGGACAGCAATTCGTTCAACACTCAAACTTCAGATAAAGTTGGTTAAGTGTGGGACCCAAGGTGTAAGCCGTTCGGATGGCCCGTCGCTCGGATGGCTGTCCGTTCAGACAGTAGTCCGGTCGGATAGCTCTCCGTCCTGGTCGTTCCGTTCATCTTTCACTTGGCCGTGTTGTTTGTAGTTTTATCGAGACGCTTTGACAACATGTTAACCAACAGAACCCCCATCTTGTCCCAAGTGGTCTGATCAAACAAGAATCACCCTAGTTTGACCAGTTAACCGGTTCAAGACGGTTGTTCTTGGTTAACCCGAAATCGGTGGTCTCGTGAATAGAATCCAGATCTCTAACTAGCACAACACTAAGAATGAGTAGGAGACTAGAATAAGGTCCGATTCTATCGGTTTTGAGTGCATTGAGTGTAAAAGAGTTGAAAGAAAGTTAGAACCCATCTTTCAATCCTTTTCATCATGAATGTGTCTAGATCTATGCAAGATCTTTGTTTATTTGTGCGGAAATCGGTTAGATCCAAGTTGTTCTTGGTGGATTGAAGCCAAAACATGAAGTTCCCAAGAACACCATGATGACATCATCCTAGAACACCTTAAATCTAGTGATTTCACGGTTAAAAGTTAAGATTCAAAAGATAGAAAGGTGTAGGAGTGCGTGCAGATTAAGGAAGTACAAGATTTAGGACGAGATCTTACCGGATTTGAGCGAAATCGAAGAAAAGGTGAGGAGCACGAGCTGGTCGGACAGAGAGTTGCCAAAAATAGAAGGAATGAAAGTGACATGGGGTATTTATAGGATTCCAAAAGAGGAAAGGGCTGGTCGGTCGGATGGCACCTCGCTCGGGTGGCAGCCCGGTCGGATGGCGCCTCGACCGGATGGCATCCCGGTCGGATGGCAATTCGGCCGGCTGGCATCTTGTTCGAGTATTCGGTGCGATGATTTTTGGTATTTCGATTGCGATTGCGAGCGATGCGAATACGATAGATTTTCCTATTCAAATTACTTTTAATCCCAACTATTCATACCTCACGCTATCTCTTCTCCCCTAATTATCATAGTTCGATATCGATTGAGTTCGATTGCGTTTCGATTGCGATTTGATTGATTACCACACATAACGTAAATAAACATGCACAAGTAACACGTAAGGCACATACACGTATAACAGTAACCAATATGCGTATTTCGAGCTGCGAGCGCGATTGCGATAAACGATAAAACGATTAAACATCGACAAATAGCATATAAACTTCGATTATTAATAGATACTCCACATAATACAACTAACGTGAAAGATAAATTAAACTAGCTATAAGTCAAAGAAGTCAAAACAGGGATTGAGCAAGGAGTGACAGATCGCAATTAGCAATCTTTTCTTCCTTTGACTTAAATCTTGACTTTGACTTTGACTTTCGAAACACGGGGTGTTACAAAAGTTTACGGTACAAAACGCAAGATTAAGCGGTGACCGGATTAGGATGTGATTTAGACCCAACAAGTATGGAGACTTGTATAAAATGGGTAAACTAAATACATTCTGGATTTTGAAGTAAAACTGATAAGGTTTGGCACGTTTTGGCTAATTTATGCAAACTAGTTACATAAACCGTACCGAACGAGTATATGGATAATGGGTAACTGAATGAGTCATGTACAAGTTCCATAAGTTGTTACGCTTAAAATATGTTGTGATAACAGTAGGATATCTTCCATTATGCCCAAAACGAATTTAAACCCAATTTAAGCCCCGTAAGGGTATTTTGGTCATTTTAAGTTTATAAAAGAGGTTTAATAGAAAACTGAGGTTCTGGTCTAAAATAATCAGTAAAATTATTTATTTTATCAAGTTATATCAGTACGATATCATACATATGTGAGGTTTATCATTTATGGCCAAACTATGCACCGTAGGGGCATTTTGGTCATTTAACACATGCTTTTAAAGTCAAATTTGGAAATCTGAGTTTAAGACTCTTACTTACTGTTAAAGTATAAAAAATTATTTATAAAATCAGTAGGTAACAAGTCTTAGGCGTTAAATATGGTTTTAAACCATACTATGCGCCTAATCAGCGTAAACGTCGGTTTTTGACGATATTTGAGATGTTTATAAAATTTTGAAGTTTTGATCAGTCTTGAATGTTAGAAATATTTTATTTAACATATGACATCAGTAGGAAAAAGGTTTGATTTGCAAATCATATGTTAAACTCATTTTATTAACAAAAATGACATTATCGTCAATTACCGAATTTATGCTAGAACTCTATGTTATGGTCAGAATAAAATTTGACAAAAATTTCCAAAAATCCCTAAATATTATATCATGACAGTGGGTAGCAAGTTTGGTGCCAAAAATTGGGTTTAAATATGATTTATGCCAAAAATGCAAATTAATTAACAAAAAGTTTTTGTTTTACGATATCTTGCATAACTTTTATTTTAGACCAGAAACTGATCTCAAATTTTTAGGACATACTTATACATTAGTAATAAAGCTTTTTGTCCTCTCACATATTCAAAAATCTCGTTTTTATAACATAAGGGCATAATGGTCAATTTTAAACATTTAACGGAAACATGCAATGAACTATGATTTCTATGGGACCATGATGTATACTGACATATGATATGGTGACAAAGGAACCCTAAGGCATAACTAAACTAAGCTAATTCGGGTCAGAACTGAAAGTCAAAGCAAAAGTCTACTTTTGCGACTTTCGGTTGCGAACCGAGCCTAATACTCAGAATTGTCGGGTTGAACATGCCTAAACATGTTCTTATATTGTTTACCAAGTTGTTTAAGTGAAAAAATGTAATTTATAGCTTCTACATTATCAGTTATGATTTATTTTGCAAAAACTAACTCGTTTGACTTTTCTGTTAAGTAGTTTGGCCCGACAATTGACCAAGTAAATGTGATAATTAGGAGGTGCCCTTTTAAGGGTTTAACACCTACATAATTACCAGCACATAGCCACTTTCAATTCGAATAATGGCTGGGCCGTTAGTGATTAATCACCAAGTCAAAGTTTAATTACGATATCTTTGACTTTCGGTCATTAAGCTAATAAAACCTTAACTATAGAAGCTAAGAACACTTACAATGGTCCTTAGCACGAAGATTAGACTAGAGAAAGCTTCCTAGATAACCAGGATGCTCCAGAGAGGCTCCAAAGCTTTAGAGATTGAGAAAGTATGAAAATTGGAAGTGCAAGTGAAAGAGTTTGCCCCAAAGCCTCTATTTATAGCAATTGAGAGCACCTCCTGATCATTCCAGGTGTTTAGTGTTATTCTCTGATGATTACATGTGTCCCAAGTGGGTTTAAAAACCAGCAAATTGTCCCTAGTTTCGAAATATTGCATGCAATGGTGAAGAAAACGCAGAACCTGCACCTGTGCATGGTTTCTGCCACTTTTAGGCCGTCGCGTCGCGCGACGGCGGTGGGGTTGTGGTGTGGCGCAGCGCCACCCCTAGGGTAACCAGCACAACAAGTTTCAAACATGGCAGATTCAACCCCTGGACCATTTAAAACGTAATAACTTTCATTTCAAGCACTGTTAACCCATAAAGTTTATATTTTGATGATTTTAGGATATGACTAAACATTGTTAGGTCCAGTTTCGTTAAATGATAACCGAAAACACAAGTTTTGCCTCGTTGACGCTTTTAACCCTTTATTTCCGAAAGTTAACGTATTTATATCAAACGATATCGAAACCTTGTGAACTTTTTGTCACTTATTCTTGAGAGTATAATTAATCGTTACAAAGCCTCGGGTTTGTTAATAGGTCACTCAGAGGTAGTAATTTAACATGTTGACACATTTAACCCTCGCGTCTTGTAAACTTTTATTTTCTTTCGCAAACGGCTTCATACGATTCACGATTTATTCGTTTAAGAGTATAAACATCATGTAGGGTTGTTGAAAGGCAAAATTTTCAAATGTTGACACTTTGGATCTTGTCACATACATACTTTCTTCGTTTGTCAACTTTAGTCCCTCAAAATCAATTCATTACACGTTTAAAGTTCATGATACGTGTCGTTACTACATTGGACATGATTTTGCGAGGTGTAACATCGAACCTCTTCTCCAGCTTGGATTTCAAGTCATATATAACAGACATCAGCATACCCAAATCACCTTGCAGCTGATCTATTGTTTAATCCCTGCTTGAGATTTGAGCTTACAAAGATGAGATCTGAGCTTCCTTTAATGCAGCATCTTGTTCCAGTATGATCACTCTTCGCTGTAACTTTGCTACATCTATATCCATATTTTCATCACTATCGATTTACTTAATGAATTTTCTTTTCTCTGTTGCATAGCGCATAGCAGCTTCATCAGGTTCAGAGAATCCAGCACCACTAGAACTACCTGCCTCGAACCTGGCGCCACTCGAGCTTTCTGGATGCGAGTGAGCCGTTTCAAAGTCGAAATAAAAGTCAAAGTCAGGATCCTGTGTGCTGGTTTCCTGAGTAGCAACAGTGATTTTTGGATCTGTGGGTATAGAAGACTCTGGTTCTGAAGGGCCTGTAGGATGAGAATCAGGAGCTGTGTCAGTTCTTTGTCTTTTGTTTTATGCTTGTTCAGCATCATCTGTTGCATCTTCAACTTGATCATGAGTTTCAGAAGTAGGTACGGAAGGAGGGTTTCCGACACTACCCTGCAAGGACTCAAGTAGGGTTTGTAAGTTTTCAGCAGTCATCAGATTTGGTTACCTGACGGTTTCCTCAGCTTCTTCAGACGCAATCTGTAACAACTCTCACCAAAACTATTATTTATTATTATATTTAGTTAAATTGGAAACCCTAATTAAGACACCCAAGTGATTTTGCACAAACCCTGAAATTTTCAGAACAATCAGAATCAGGATCAGGGCCCCTAAAACTCAAGGGGGGATAAACCCTAGTTACGATTATCCAAATAAAATGCTGTCAAAATCGAATTTTACGAAACTGTCAACTCATCAAGCCTACAAACACACGTAGCTACCCTATGGTAAATAGGGACCCCTCGCGTCACGCGAGGGGCTCAAATTTTATGTATAAATAGGGGTGTTTGGGACTTGAATTCTGGAGTTGAAACGAAGTAAAATTTCAATTTGTACACTGATTTATAGCAGAAACAGTCCTAAGACACACACGAATCCCGAATCGCTGCCACAAAACAGGGTAATAACTCGATCGCTGCTACGATTCAATGTCCGATCGATTAAACTATCCAATGGATGTTTAAGTGCTACCCACATTAGGGTTATACTTTGTCATTCATCGTTAATTCGATGGATGTTTAAGTATCACACTTTGTCATTCGTTGTGAGGGTTGATCTCGTGAGTTATCATAAATGCTGTATTGATTACTAACCTAGTTTTGTGTGCATTGTTATTTAAAATAGGTTAACAAGGCTAATCAGTAGACTAGACTCTGTCCGTGTTAAATCTGCAATGTGAGTCATTCTCTTTTTACCAAATTACTTTCAAAATCATGTTTATTTTCAAGGTTATAATTACAGTGATTAAGTATATGTAATCACCAAATTACAGCCAGTATGTGGGGTTTTGTATACATTATTTTATAATCGTCACCATTGGGGCAGCCAATGGGGGATATGATGTTGGTCCCGTTGATACAGATCGTAAGGAACAAGATGAATCGACTTCGTCTAATGTGCGGAATCCATTATGACGAATCACAGATTTGTTCAACACAGAATTCAACGTTTAACTGGTTGTCTGTTCTTTCTATTTAGTGTTCTGAAAGTTACAAAGATCCGGTAGAAGTACAGACTATCCGTGCGAGTCAAAAGTTCTAACAAAGTTGCACCGGACCTCCTATTTATAGACAACCTCAGGAGACTAAGAAGTGTTGTTCGTACGAGTGGGCTATCCGTGCGGATAGGTTCTCTATGCGGATTGCCATCCGGACGGGTTGAACTTGTACCAACCAACACTTTTACATACAAAACCTACTCCTGAGTTGTTATGCTATCCACAAACATACATACAATAGAAAAAAACACAGAATACAAAATATGACTACATGCTGACGGAAGCTACAGACGTTATGTACTAACAAACTCCCCCTCGGATGTAGCTGTAGTACCTTCCAGCATAGTTTTCAATTCTTCCTGCTGCGTCTTCGTTCACGCGCTTTCTCCCTTCTTTTCTGTGCCTTTTCCTCCAACATTCTTTTTCGTTTTTGTCTTCCTTCAGTCATCCACCAATTTCTGTAGACAGGATCTCCATCACGCTTCCGTTCCCACTTAGGAATTTTATTTTCTTCAGATTCAATTGGTGTTTGATCTGTTGGAGGAATAATCCCCAATTTACGTTTTCCCAACTCAGCAGCTCTTTCAGCAATCTTTTTGGAACGTTGTTCACGCTTGTATACTTTCAAGAACTCGTCAATCTCTAGATCTCTCCATTTTGTCTTCCAGTATCTTCCAGAGTTGATGTCTTTTGCATAACAAACATCCACAACTTTTTGATATTGCATAGCTTGCTCTCTGTCAGGCCTCTCATAAACTATCTTGTTGTAGAACAGACAATCTATATCTTTCTTTGAGCAATTTACAAGCCACATAGGATCTAACACACAGATCCTTCTTGCTTCTCCAGTGGACTTGTTATGTAATGAGATTATTGCTTCAGCTGTAGATTGATTGTACAACCACCCTTCAAACTCTTCGTGGAAATCTTGCTCCATTGCCCGTAAAGGCATATTCTTCAAGCAACTAGGAGGCTTGACATCCAGAGTAATATCTTTTTCACCACTTTCTAAGATTCTGACAATTTGTTGTGGAAAGTGTGGTTTCCAATCAGGATACCTTTTCTCAGCTTGCAGCTTCACATAATTCCATAACCTTTGATCATGTTGCTTCACATCTAACCCATGGTAAAATTCTTTGATGTTCTTTGTTTTTACCAATTCATCTATATCCCACCATGGCAGAGTTTTGATATCAGCCAAGAACTCAAAGTACTGTACTCCTTGTTCTCTTCTGATTGCATAAACTTTTAAGTCTTCCAAATATCCCCAAGAGAGAATATCACCCCAAGAGAGTTCTTTGTCGTGTGTGAAGAATTGAAGTGCCCTGAGTTTCTTTCTCTCTTTTGGCATGACTTTGTACCATTTCTTTCTTTCTTCAACAAGATTTTCTCTCGGTATGGTATCTGGAATACCTTCTGTAGACACTTTCTCCACTATCTTTCTCCTGATTTCTTCTTCATTTTGATCTTTGAACATTTCCGACAATGAAGGAAATGTTTCATCAATTCCAGAATAATGAAAATCGACTTCATCATCAGATGAATCTGAAGCATCTTCAACAATTACTTCATTGTAATGATCGGCTTCAAAGGCATATCTTGATTCAAATACATCTTCAGAAGTCTCAGGAATTTCATCTTCAATATCGAATTTAAATTTCCCTTCTTGCAATCCCAATTCTTCTAACATTTCTTCCCTTGACCTTCTAACCTCAATCTCTTCCTGATTTTTATCATGTAAGAAAATGACGATAGGATTTGTGAGGAATACCTGATCCATGTGCTGCTTTCCAGAAGTAGAAGATTCTTGCTGATCATCATCTTCTTGTTCGTTGATTTGATCATTCAGAAATTCCTCAATCTTTTGTTCATCAATAGAATTCTTCACAATCAATCCTGAAGCACCTTGATCATCGTCATCATTCTTCTTATCATCATCTTTCTCATCATCGTCGTTTTTCTTATCATCGTCTTCTTCATCTTCATCTGCTTCATCATCTCCAAGAAGTTCTTCATCTGAATCACTAACTTCCTCTCCACGAGCCTTCTTTGCTTCTTTTCTCCTTTTCATAATTTTCATTCTGTAAAGAGCTTCTTTTACGTTGAGAGGCACAGTATATGCATCACTAATAAGTACAAATTGCTTTGTCTTGAATTCTAATAGCAACACTTCTTTGGCCTTTTTCTTCTTTTGTTCAACAGCAACTATACGAATGATTTCATCAGAATCAATGATTTGAGAAGGCTCTCCAACTAACATGAATTCTTGACCATGTACAACTTGTTCTTGAACATTTTCAGCATCAAACATTTCAGTATCAACTTGATTTGAAGAACCACCAGCTTCCTGAACATCTTCAACTACACTTTTGTTCTTTTGAATACCATCTTCAGCTAGTCTTCTTTCTCTTTCAAGTCTTCTTTCTTCAACTTTTCTTACTTCAATTTCATTGAAGGCAGCATGAACATCCTTTTTCAAAAGATTTTCCACAACAGAATATAACATCTTAAGTTGTTCATCTTTCATCACTTTGTCTGCTTTCATGGCTTCCATCTCCAACTTCATTGCTTTCATTTCATTTGAAGTAGCTTCACTCATTTCATTGAGAAGCTGATTGAGTGTCTGATTTACATCCTGGAGATTCTTTGTCTTCTCATTCAATGAAGATATTTATGCCGTAAGAACTTCAATCACTTTAGTATTATTATCACCATCTTCCTTTATTTTCTTCATGGTGTCTTCATCCAAGATTAACACCGATCTAAGTTGATCATGAGCTTTCATTATTTTATTAACTTGCTTTAACAAAAGATCACGTTCGTTTTCAGCCTTTTCTTTTTCTTTTTCAAGCTCTTTGACTTTCTTTGCCAGAACTCTTACTGCTTCATTGTTGAACAAATCATCATCAAAATTCAGATCTTCCAACGGATCTCCTGAAGCAGGTGGAATATTGCTAAAGAAATCATCTGAACTCCTTGGATGTGAAGATTCTGGAATCTCTATATTTTCTGGTATTGTTGGGAACTTTGAATAAAAGACTCCACCCTCAGTAACTTCAACGTAGTCATCGTGACTAGTCTGCTTTTCAGCTTCTGCTTCTTAAGATTGGGATGATTCAACATGTTGTGTATCTTTACCATCTTGTTCCTTTTGAACTTGACTTTCGCCTTTTCTTGCTCGTACATTTCTCGGAATGAAACCAGCTAAAACTGCTTTTCTTTTCTTGATTTGTTTCTTTGGATTCTCAGGATCATAAGTTGAATCTTCATCATCTGAATCTTTCCTTTTCTTTGGAGACTTTTTCTTTAACTGAGCTTTTCCTTTGCCAAGAGTGATTGGATCAAGTTCAGATTCTGATATAGTGGTTTCAGAATTATCATCACTTGATAGATCTTGAACGACACCTTCTTGATCTTTAACACCTTTAGCAGCATCCTCATTCTTCTTTAAGAAACTTTTCAGAGATTGTGATAACAATTCAGCTCCTTCTTTAATAACATTTGATGGTTCCAAAACTTTTTCATCTATCAACTTTCGCTGCGGAACTCCAGAAGGCCCTGCAAAACAAATGTTGACAGATTTATAAAAGATTTTACAATATAAAATTCTAATTTCCTTAAGACTCCCCCTTTCACAATACCCTTTTCTGCTTTCTTTGGAATAGAAACTACAGGGGACGTCTTTGGAGTTCTCTTTCTCTTCCCATCCTTGATACACCACCATCTAGTATCTTTCTTAGAGAACAAGCTCATCCTGTCATCTTCATTATCAGAATTACTATCTTCATGTCTCCATGCATCATTTCCTGGAGCTACATAGTCTGGATTTGAAATTTTGCAGATCATTCTTTTTGCTCCTGGATTTGGACCCTTGATCAACCTGCTGATTGTGTCTGGTGACATATGCCTCAATCCCAAAATTTCGTTACTTCTCTTTTCTAAACCTTCAAACTGATCATCTATCAACATCTGGACAAACCTAGGATACATAAGGAACCTCTTGCTTCCATCCTTTACATTCTCCGTCATGTAATCAAAAATTACTTGAGAGATATTGTACGGTCTGTTCAGGACAAGACAAGCAATGATATTCATGATATAATCTTGAGTTTCATCATATCCACCCTTTCTGTGTGACAATGCATGAATAACACAATGAGCCATGAATTTGTAAGCGTGACTGAAACTTGTTTTCAGCATCTTTCCATTTACACTTCCAGCAAAACCCATTCTACACCACATCCCTTTTACAAGACGTTCAGAAACAATGGTTGGGTCGCTATCAGCGTCTCCTAAATTCAACACTCTCCTTACATCAACAACTGTCACTTTCATCTCCAAATCTATATCTTTTCCATTCTCATCCTTCTTTGATACAGCAGAATAAATAGTTTTATCACTCTCTTCGTATCTTGCAGCATTCCAAAATCATTTAACGTGAGATTCATATGCTACAGTCTTATCAGTTAAAGCCTTAGAGATTCTGCATTCTCTCAAGAATTTCGCAATATCTTGAACTATTGTGTTTTCGGTAAACTCTTTATCCAACACACAATAAATATTATGAGATTTATCCCAATCCTGCAGAAATTTTATTCATTTAAGAAATATTTTTGGGATTATCCATACGGATTGTCAATTGAAGGGTTATCCGCACGGTTTGACACTTAAAGTGCTATCCGCACGGATTGTCATTTAAAGAGTTATCCACACGGATTGTCATCCGAACAGATTGCCATCCGTCCGGACAAAGTGTCCTTCCGGATTGGTCAACTAAAGTCAACCCGGATGGTAGTGATGAGAATTGGCATTTATGCTGATAGAAAGATACCAAGACCTTGCCCTGATATGTTATCCGTGCGGACAACCTGTCTATGCCCCGGATTGCCATCCGTGCGGACAACCTGACATAGCCGCGGATTGCCATCCGTGCGGACAACATGTGCCCCGGATTGTCATCCGTGCGGACAACCTGTCTTTGCCCCGGATTGTCATCCGTGCGGATTGCTATCCGTCCAGATACAAATCACAGATAAAGAATAGTCTATAAACATCAAAAAATTTTCTAAGGCAAATCCTAAAATTGAACACAGATCTACACAGAGGATGTTAACGCGATTAAAACCCTATGTTCAATGATGTCTAAAACGTCCTATTCACAGTTTAATTTCACAAAAACCTAACCGACACTTCGTACCGTCCAAACATCAGATCTAAAAGATTTAAACATGTTATAACAAAAATTAAACCGGTAAAACTCTAGATCTAATCATTCCGAACAAAACCCTATGATTTATTCATGACAAAACAGATTAACACAAGCTAGATCTAAGATAAGAGCTCCGAAAGAAAAGATACGAGATGAACAGTTATCAAACAACGGATTATAGCAGATTTGAGTTAGAAAAACATACCTTTGCCATTGATAATGTTGTGCAAACCAACGAAAACAAAGATCCGTGCAGAGAATTCCGAAATCAGAAAGTTGAAGTGCGAGTGAGAGAGAAAGAGTATTGTCCGTGCGGATAACATTGACTGACTCTTTGACCCTCTATATATACTATCAACAGACCCGGATTGTCACCCGTGCGGATTGCCATCCGTGCGTATTGCTATCCGTTCGGATAAACATCCGAATGAGGCACACTTTAACCTTTTTATTGAAAACTTTGACTTTTCTCAAATTTTAGTCAAATTTTTAGAAATCCACTTAAGTATCTTGGTTCAAATTAATGACCCAAGGTACTTAATTTGTCGACCAAGTCCAACTTAATGACCTTGGTTGACCTGAAACAAAACATACTGACTTTTGGAATTTTCGTTCAATCATTTTTCTGAAAAATTACAAGTATCAACTTAATGAACTTGTTTTTGACTTTTCAATTACAGATTAGACATGATTAGCTCCAAACTCATTTTCCATCCCAGAAACTTCCTGCATCTTCTTTCAACTTTCGAATCCGAAGATCAACTCTCCACTTTGGTTTGTCGGAAAATAAAGCAGAAAAAATAAAATCTTTTTGGGATTTCTAATGAAGCAACTAGACTAGAAATGAAATATAGAAAATAAGAACACTAAAAGTAAACTATTTACAAACATATTTTTGGTGAGCGTGTTAGGGAATCATATCAGCTTCCGACAAGTTACAAGCACCATTAAGCTAGATTTCATGCCAAACATTAAACAATTCAATTAGATTGTCGATATGCTGATCCACTTAAATTCTTACACACATTTCATTCTGTTCAGGATACAGATTTAGTATTTTAGAGACTTAAACTTATACGCGTGTCCCACCTCTTGAATATACTCCCGTATCCAGATCTCGATATTCAGTCTTACAGGTAATTATAGCACAAATGATATCTGTAGGGGTTAATAATTTATGAAGAATCATGAGAGCTCAGGTCAGAACTACCGTTCAGCAGAGAGATCATGACTCAACCTTTGGGTGTGTCCCCTTTAGAGGATCTTTTTTACAACAGCATTGCTAAGCAATTTTATTGTCTTATCATATATGCTGAGGGTGATGCTATGTTTCAAGCATTTGCAGAAAGTATTATTCGAGGACTAGGTCAGAACTACCGTTCAGCAGAAGTCCTGGAATAATACCCCAGATATCACTGAGAATAAAGACCTAGTATATCAGAAAAAGAGATCTTTCAAACGAGATTTCAGGGGTTACCTATATATCCAAGTAGTGTTCCCCACGAAATAAGTAAGTAAGATTTTAGGTTTATATCTCGAACAGACTTACTAAATGTGTAAAAACCTATCGGCACATCATCAGTGAGACTGTTTAACGCATTTAAACTTTCCATTTCTTTAGCGTACTGTAACCGTCTAGCTGATGTACTATCATTTTCCCTTTTTACACAAACGCTTTTTGAAATTTTATCAAGTTTTTGAGTTTTTGATCATTTTCAAAT
This sequence comes from Helianthus tuberosus, assembly GCA_030545235.1. NCBI lineage: Eukaryota > Viridiplantae > Streptophyta > Magnoliopsida > Asterales > Asteraceae > Helianthus > Helianthus tuberosus. The sequence goes on from JARYGA010006335.1 coordinate 120,567, forward strand.
GTTTTTGGATTTTCGAATTTTTTTATTGTTTTTGTATTTTCTGAAAATAAACTACTATCTCCCCCTAAAAACCAAAACAAGTAAAAATTCGACAAACCATTGCAGATTGTTTTTCAACATCATCTACAGTGGTACCTTCATCAACGCCAACGATTTCCTCCGCATCCGATAGTAGCTTCATACCATTAAGTTTCAAAAGATATTTAAAACGTGTTTTGTCAAATGCTTTGGTATGTAAGTCAGCTTTTTGTTCATCGGTGTGGATTTTCTCTATTCGTATCAACTTCTTCTCGAAACAGTCTCGGATGAAGTGATGACGAATTTCAATGTGTTTCGTTTTAGCATGATGAACAGGATTTTTTGTTATGTTTATAGCTGCCTCATTATCAACAAAGATAGGGGAGTTAAGAAATTGCAAACCGTAGTTTCGCATCTGTTGCTGGATCCACAAGATCTGAGAGCAGCAGCTGCTAGCAGATACATATTCAGCTTCACAAGTGGATAAAGCGACAGAGGTCTGCTTCTTGCATTGCCAGGTGACCAATCGTGGTCCAAAAAACTGGCACCCCGCTGTTGTTGATTTAGCATTCACTTTGCAGCATCCGAAATCAGAATCAGAGTATCCTTCGAGCGTGAAGTCGCCAACTTTTGGATACCACAACCCCAGAGATGGAGTTCCTTTCAGGTAGCGTATAATCCTTTTCACAATTACCATGTGCGAAGCTCTAGGATTTGACTGAAATCGAGCTGCGAGGCAGGTTGGGTACATAATATCCGGTCTTGATGCCGTCAAATACATTAACGAGCCGATCATGGAGCGATATAATTTTTCATCTACCTTCTCTCCGGTGAGATCAGGGTTTATCCCATGGTTCGTCGCTAATGGGGTGGACATTGGTGACATTCCTGACATCCCGAATTTCTCCAGAACATCATGAACGTATTTTGTTTGATGTATGAAAGTTCCCTCGGGAAGTTGATCAACTTGAAGTCCCAAGAAGAACTTCATCTCACCCATTGAAGACATTTCAAACTTCTGCTTCATAACTTGTTCAAAATCTTTGCAGAGTTGTTCATTTGTAGACCCGAAAATTATGTCGTCCACGTAAATTTGGACAATCAGAAGATGCCCGTCGACTTCTTTTGTGAACAGAGTGGCGTCTATCTTTCCTCGAATGAAGTGGTTGGCTAACAGATGTTGAGACAAGGTCTCATACCAGGCTCTCGGGGCCTGATGTAAGCCGTACAACGCCTTATCAAGAAGATAAACTTTGTCTTTGTGAATTGGGTCGGTGAAGCCCGGTGGCTGCCCGACATAAACCTCCTCTTTCACCTTGCCGTAGAGAAACGCCGACTTCACATCTAGCTGAAAAACTTTAAATCCTTTCCACGATGCAAATGCAAGGAAGATTCTGATTGCTTCAAGTCTTGCGACAGGGGCATATACTTCAGTGAAATCTATCCCCTCCTGCTGACTGAAGCCTTGGACAACAAGTCCAGCTTTGTTTCGAATGATAACTCCGCGATAATCCCTCTTGCATTTAAACACCCATTTGGTATTAATTTTCCGGTGACCATCGGGCAAATCTACTAGCTTCCATACACCTAAAGTTGGAATTGGCAAGACACGAAATTCTCTATTCTCAAGAGGAGCTAGTTGACAAACTGTTCGATTCACTACCAGAGGAGATGGATTGGCAGTACTATGCATTGATGTTGAAGAATACAATCAAAGCTGAAGATCTGACCGTTGACTTGCTAATTGAAAGACTAGAGAGTCATGAATTGGAGATAAAGAAAACACACAAGATAAATCATTCATCATACCAACAAAACATGGAGCTGTACTATCCAAAGAGTATGATTCCCAAGAATGTTTCTCCAAGAACCGCTTTCTCCGCTGAAAATTCAAACACTTCAAGTAAAGAAAGTCCAAGTTCAAATAGTGGTTTTCATGGAGGTTTTTCATCCAATACTCCAAGCCAGGGGTCTTCTTCAAATTCTTCAAGTCAACAACAATCTGTTCCAAAGAACGTGTTTCAATGCAACATTGCGGTGGATTTGAAGAATGCTCAGAATTTTGATGAGGAGTCGGCCAAACATCAGATGATCTTTCTAGCATCTGTGTTGGAGTCGTATGAAGGGTTAGTAGCTGGGAAGATAGGCAATACCAATCTGACGAAAGAAGATTATGATCAGATTGATCCTGAGGAAATGGAGTTGATCGATATTCGTTGGGCTATGGCCAGTTCTGTTCGTCGAGCACAACGTTTCATGGAAATTACCGGCAGAAAGACAATTGGTGGTCCATCTACCAAGCTGGGGTTTGATAAGTCCAAGGTGACGTGCTTCAAATGTAAGCAGAAAGGTCACTTCAAACGAGAATGCAGAAACGCATATGCTGATGAGTCGGAGAACCCTTTCAGAGATGATTACTACAAAAAAGCAATTTATCACCAGAATAAATCTGAGCCGCCTAGATTGAAGCAGGTTGAAGACAACAAAGAGAAATCTAGAGCTCTTGCTGTGATTCATGATGATGAAGGTTATGATTGGAGCGAACTGTTACCAGAGGAAGATGTTGTGGGTTATGCATTCGTGACGAAGATTGTTCCTTTTAAAGACAATAGAAATGAAGAAGAAAAGTTCGTCAACCGAAGAATGAAAGCCCAAACCAGGATGAGCAGAATTTATAACACATACAAAGAAGCTAAAAGAGCAAAAAGATGGGATGCCGACAGAGAATGTTATCTTGATCCACAAGGAAACATTGCAGTTGACCCAGATTCCATTAGTGTTGATGCTCTCACACAGCAAGTTGCCGAGGAAGAAGAAGCTAGACAAAGAGAATGGTGGGGAGGTGGTGATGAGAAACTAGTAGAGAAAGAAGAAAAAGTCAAAGAAGCAGAACAGAAGCCAAATTCAAAGAATGCTGATGATGGGATCATTGATACATCACAAGAGTTAACGGCTGAAAACTTGAGGAAGATGGCTGAAAAAGTTCTTGCAGCAAAAGAACTTGAGGTAGTTTCTGGTTCTGGAACTGAGTCCAAAAACAAGGTCAGTTCAAATGATACACATGTGTCAGGTAAGAAAGTTAAATCTGAAAATGACTGCAAAAATTGCATGAAAGAGTGCAAAGTTTGTAGTACAATCACTTACCTCAATGGTAAGAAGGTTGAAGAATTGACTAGTAGAGTCAAGAGTGTTGAAAATCAAATCTTAAACCGTGACAAAATGCTGAAAGCTTCGAATGATAGATCAAAAGAATTAACTGAGAAAATTGAAAATGATAAAAATGACATAGAAAGAATAAGAAAACAAAACGAAAAGTTGATTCTTGAAAATCGTAAAACTTCTGAAAACTTTGAGAAGCTAAAGCGAACGGTTAAAGATTCTGATGACAGAAATGGTAAAACAACGAAAGAAAATCTTCAACTATCAGGGGTTCTTAGAGTAAAAGAAGAGTTAATCAACCAACAACTTGATGAAATTGCGAAATTGAAGCTTCAGTTTGAAGAAGCTAAGATTGAGAATGAGCGTATTAATTTGAAACTGAACACTTACAACTCTGCAAGCTTTGTTTTGCAACACATTGTTCCAAAACCCATTGGGAAAAACAAAGCTGGCGAAGATATATACTGTGATGGAACTCGGGTGGGATTTCATCAAGTTCCGCCACCTGTTCTAAACAATTTTTCAAAGAAGCAATCAGGGTTGGTTAATGATGAAGTTGAAACAAATGAGATAAAACTGCCAGAGTCAATTGATGTGACATTTTCTTCATCATCATCCGATGATAGTGTTCAAACTAAGATCATTAAAGGCATGGCTGAAAGTGTCTTGGATAGTGATTTGACTGAAGATGAAGAATGTTTTCTGAACAATTACATTCCGAAACCAAAATCTAAAAACAACTTAGATGATGAGCCGGGTCTTGTGATGTACAAGATGTCTGGTTCTGATAAGTTGTATTCAGACTTTGAGTTTCCTCTGGAGAATGTTAATGTGAACAAATTGAAAAATGTTTTCAAATTGGTTGAAGTTGATTTGTCTGAAGTAGACGGTTTGAAACAGACAAAGAGACAAATGAATTTTGATAAAGATAAAGCTTACTATAAAAAACCTGTTATTCCACCATGTTTTTCAAACAACAATCGCAATAAATGGTCGGGAGGATATCAGGGTGGTAAGAATTATCAGAAAAAGAATGTTCAGAACAAGAAGTTTGCTGTGAAAAAGGTGTTTGTGAACAGTTCAAGTTCACTCTCTGATGAGGAATCTGAAATTTTTTCAAAAACAAACAAAGAGTTTTTTGAAAAGAAGGCCTCACAGCCTCAGTCTGAAGGCTCAAGTCGGGTAGTTGACACCCGAACATGCTTCAAATGTAATCAAGTTGGACATATTGCACGAAAGTGTACCAACTTGAGGCCTAAGACTGAAGCTGTGAAGAATTCTATCAAGAAAGATGTTGTGAAAGGAAAGGCTCCATTGATTATTGAGAAAAATGTTTTGAAAGATGAAAACACCAAGATCAAAACTGAACCTGTTAAGAATTCGACATCTAAAAATGATAAATTTTATCAACAGGTTGCACCACCTCAACAAACATGGAAGCCAAAAGTTGTTGAAAAGAAAGCAAATTCACCAAAGGTGTCTGAAACTGAAAAATCATCATCTTCAACCAAGAAGATGCATGTACCTTTGGAGTTATATGAGAAACAAAAATCAATTTCTGAAAAGAAGTATGTGGTGAAGAAAAACCAACCAACTGCTCAACCTCATAAGGATGAATTTTTCTTATTCAAAGAGGTTGAAGTTGGGACTGCTGAAAGCCTAAAAATGAATGATAAAAACTTTCCGCCACTTTACACTACAAAAACTCACATTAATATCAAGTTACCCGAGTCAAAAGAAGCTTGGGTAGCATCAAAATCTCATTGAATGTTTTTTATATGTGCAGGAGCTTCCAAGATCCGTTTCACATTGGATTATGGATAGTGGAGCTTCTCGGCACATGACAGGAAAGACAGCGCTGCTGTATGATGTTAGAAATATAAATGGAGGTTATGTAGGGTTCGCTGGTAACCAAGGTGGTAGAATTGTTGGTGAAGGAACGTTATCCAACGGGATCGTCACGTTTGAAAGAGTTAACTACATTGCTGAGCTGGAAAATAATCTGCTAAGTATCTCGCAGATTTGTGACCGGATGTATACTACTCACTTCACAGACAAAGAGTATTTGATTTTGAAACCAGGCTTTGTTATTCCTGAAGAATGGATTATCATGAGAGCTCCTAGAGTGGATGATCTGTACGTTTTAGACATGAGTGTAGCAACTACAACAACGGGTCAAGCACACTGTTTTGTTTCTAGAGCAACGAAGAAAGAATCAAAGTTGTGGCATCGTAAGATGGGCCACATTCATCTTCGTAAAATGAATCATCTGGTGCATAATGCTTTGGTTCTGGGAGTTCACATTAAGGGTTTCCATCTAGAAAAAGAGTGCATTAGTTGCATGAAAGGCAAGCAAAAGAAAAAGTCACACCCCAAAAAGCAAGTCAATTCAGTCTCAAGACCTTTGGAGAGACTTCACATGGATTTATTTGGTCCTGTGAATGTCAAAAGTATTACAGGAGAACTTTATTGTCTTGTGGTTACTGATGATTATTCCAGATTTTCATGGGTATCATTCTTGAAGTCAAAAGAGGAAACGTTTGACAGTTTGAGGGGGTTGTTCAGAAAGATTGAAAATTTGTACCAAAGGCGTATCAGAAGAATTAGAAGTGATAATGGTACTGAGTTCAAGAACAACAAGATGGAAGAATATTGTGATGAAAGAGGTATTTTGCATGAGTTTAGTGCTCCGTACACTCCGCAACAGAATGGAGTCGCAGAACGTAAAAACAGGACACTAATCGAAACGGCTAGAACAATGCTTGCTGATTCAAAGTTACCGATAAATTTCTGGGCAGAAGCAGTTTCCGCCGCATGCTATACGCTCAACAGAGTTCTCACTGTCAAGAAATTCAACAAAACATGCTTTGAATTGATCAATAACCGCAAACCGAATTTGAA
>JARYGA010006336.1:0-31275 GCA_030545235.1 Helianthus tuberosus
GGCTTTTCCACTAGTTTCACAAATGGATTTTCCTACATCTTCGACGTTTCCGATGGACAGCGATAGCCAATCGTCTTTCGACAATGAGACGGTTGAATTTTTCGAGTCGGTGTATAACGAACTTGCATCTGGTTCGACCATCTATATATATTAACCCTCAAACATGCCTCACTTAATATCATGAGGCGATCAGAAAGCCAACGTGTTATGTCTCTTATGTTAAGTGTGTCATTGGCTGTTGGAAGAATAGTGTTGCAACAATCTTTTGAAAGAGAAATGTGACAACTCGTATTTCCGAACCTATCTTTGTGTTGAATGTAACGTGTATGAACTCTATGTGACTAATTGATATGTGGGTTTTAATGAATGAATGTTACATGTTATGTGAATGTGTGTAATATATGTATATGTAATGTGACCGCACAACTTCAATCCAATCGCACAAGCCTTTGGGCTTTTGTTCCACACCCTTCTCGGCCCACACTTATTGTACTCGAAATCAAGGGGCAGTCCATGCAAGGGTTCGGCCCACTCCCCTATTTAAACCCACACATAACCCTTATGAGGTTTTGCTTCCTCATTGTTGCAAAAAAACACACAACACACACAAACCCTACTCTCTCTTTCTCTCCTCTCGAAGCTGACGGCCATGATGCGTGTGTGGTGTACTATATTTTTATGTATATTTTTAGCCCTTTTAACCACTTTAGTCAAGTTTTAAATTTATAAAACAAGATATTTACTAACACCAAACACACATATGGGCAAGTGCACCCATCGTGAGCGTAGTATAGTGTTGGTAAGATACCGAGGTCGTCCAAGGACACAAGAGCTTTTAATACCGGTTTATCCTCAACGTCTAATCAAATCAAAAATTTAGAAAAAGGTTTTAAACTAGAAAAATAAAAACTAAAATGCTGAAAAATGAAAATAAAAATAAAAACAGATAGACAAGATGAATCACTTGGATCCGACTCGCCTTTAGTGTAACCTTTGATTATTGCACTTTTGCACTTTTTAATAGATTATCTTAGTTATTGTAGTAGGCCCCTCTTTTGAATGTGACGTTACCCTCAACCTAGTAGTTTGAGTCAGCAAGGATACAATCCTAAAGGGTCGGATTATTGAAAGATAATTAATTAAGTTATTAATGCGTAATGTGGTAGGCCTCTCTTTTGAAGGTGACGTTACCCTAGGCTAAGTAGTCTGAGTCAGCATCGATACAGTCCTAAGTAGTCGGGTTAATATATTAATAGTAGTTTACATATGAGGGGATCAAGAAATTCGGACCCCCGCCATCCAATACCTGTGGGTAGTGAAGGAGATCCTACTAAGCTTGACCCAGGTCCTTAAAGGATCTATACACTGAACAAGGCAAGACTCTTACCAAACCATTCCCTTAACCCCTGACCAGGTAGCCAACATATCTCCATATAGACCATGGAGATATGAATGGTGTAAATCTTTTATTTTATATAGACAGGAAAATAACGCCAAGACACCACAGACAAATGATAAGGAAGACTCACCTTCAACATAAGAAACTAGTTATTAAAGTCATTAATACATAACCAAATAAAAAGTGCGAAAAGATTAAAAATAAAAAGTATTACACTAAATGCTTGTCTTCACCAAGTGATGTAAGAGACTTAGGCAAACATGGCCTTTGATTGTCTAGAACTCTTACGATCAATCTTGGATCCCGAGACTACTACACACACTCTAAGATGGATGATGGATGATGGTGGTGGTTGATGGTGTTGTGGTGGTGGTGGAGTGTGGGTGAAGTGGGAGAGAGGTGGTTTGCCAAGGGTTGATTTGCAAGTGAGCCAAGCACCCCTATTTATAGCCTGCACAGAAGCCCGGACATGGCCCCGTGTCCATTGGGCACGGCCCCGTGTCCACCCGTCTTCTTTTTCTTCATTAATTGCAGTTTGTCTGCATTAGTTGACCACGCCCCCGTGTCCGCTGGGCACGACCCCGTGTGCAGAAGCGTATCTGTACTATCAATATTTCCCTACATTCTGCGAAACTTAGAGTTGACCACGGTCCCGTGTACGCTGGGCACGCCCCCGTGGTGGGTGATAGAAGCTTCTACAGCTTTGTCTTTTCTGCAGACACTTGGGCACGCCCCCGTGCTCATTGAGCACGGGGCGTGTTCATTCTTCTGTTTTCTTGTTCTTGCTTAGGAGGATGCTGTCGAGGGGTCGGGCATGCCATGTTTATTCCTTTTCTTGTATTTATGTTAGATTTTGTTGCCTTTTTGCTTCTTTTGTTCATTTGAGCTCATTTAATCCTGAAAATACAAAAGGAAGACAAAAGCACACTTTTTCCAACATTAGTACTAAAAAGGGGTTAGTTTTATGCCACGATTGATGTAATTTATATGTTGCATTTTGCACACATCAGCCACATCCCCTCTTCAAAGCTTTCTTGATTCGGATCATCCTTGTTTTACCTTCCAACCGGTTAGTGTTTCATGATTATTGTTTTGTTAGATGATATTGTCACTTATATGTTCTTACATAATGATTTACGAATGATATATGATTGATTATGATATAAATTGATGAACTTAGTGTTCATGTAAATCGGATCACATGTGTAATATGTTAGTGCAATATAGGGTTTGATAATCATGTGATGATAATAATGATCTAGAACCGAAGGAATGTAATCGGCTATTTGTGTTTGGATTCGGATGAGTTATAAGATTTGGCTGAAGTTATTGAATGATGAGTTGAGGATCTTGATGTTAATCATGCTAATTGATTTGATGTGATGATGATGCGTTGTTATATGATTAATTAGGGTTCATACAAATTAATTGATAAAAACCTTGTTTTGATCAAATAATGGATTGGTTAGGAACTGTTGATTGTGTTGATTGATAGATTTCAAATATGGAAACTGTTAGAACGGATTGCATGATTTTAGGAAATCACATAACCAATCGCACAAGCTTGTCGGTCACACAATATCTGATCTGATCGCACAAGCCCCGGTCGCACAACACAGTCACACAAGATTGGTGCAACTGTTTAGGCACAATGTACAACTTGGAACGGCATGATCGCACAAGACATGTGGGTCGCACAAGGCAGTGTCGATTGCACAAGTCTTGGGCCACACACAGCTGATTGAACCTTATTATGTGGGTTGGGCCTTAAAGCCCAAAACTCAGTCGCACAAGGAGGTTCCAGTCGCACAAGCCATTTGTAATCGCACAAGATCAAATGGACCGCACAAGTTGATTATCTGTTTATATGTTGGGCTGTATGGGGGATGGATTGCATTTATTTTTGGGCCGGGTTTGTTTCAGTCGCACAACCTGTTGTGAGTCGCACAAGATTGTGTTGGACGCACAACAGGTTGGGCCGAAGGTTTAGTGGGCTTCAATCATTGAATCGCATAAGATTGTTGGGTCATTGAACTTGTGCGAGCCCAATCATTTGAGTCGCACAAGTTTGGGTATGATTTGCATGACTGCAACTGTTAATATGTTATCATGTTCAACGTGTTTGCCATGATCATTACATGTTCGTAATCTGTTAGCTTATGTGTAAAACTACGTGCACTACTTGAACCTAGACCTGACTTGTCACACCCCGATATTTCCACGTATTACCGGTGGGCCCGGTGGGGAGTATCATGACGTAGTTGATATCATTATAGTCAAATTATCACAGTTTAATGCATAGCGGAAGCTAAAGATAATATCATTACAAACCGATGAAAAGTAATATCAATTATTACAAACGGTTGTAAAAGGGATCCACAGGCGGATCAAAGATAAAAGCAACATTGTTCAATAGATTCTTAAACATCTAAGCATGCAAGACTTTTTATTGATGCTAGGAGAAGCCAGCCTATTTCGATTAGTACCTGCACTTAACCTTTTTGGGAAAATACGTCAGTTTTCACTGGTAAATACAATTAACCGACTCATTTTGAAAATGTTTAAGAAAATTGATTTGAATGCACAAGGCACAAAATATCTTTTATAACTTGGGATAATTATTTAAAAATAAACTTGTTAAAGAATTACATGTTTATTATACGTTCAGTAGCCTGGGCTGAAAACCGGGTTAAAGATTAATAGACACACCACATAATATATCTCGCGGCGAGTTATTCTCGAACAGGCGGGTATATTATTCTACATACGCACCGGCAGGTGTATGCCTACACCCTGTGCATAAGTCGTGGCCATTTTGATGAATGAGCCGAGGATATCCAGGATATGGTCATTAACCCCCCAAAGGCTTAAAACAAACATAACAGAATAAACGGGTTATCTCAATGATTTAACCTTCATACGATTAAAAATTCAATACCCGACCAAGCGGTATTTTTATATACTGTACCCCAAGCCCGTTTAAGGGAAAATAAGTTAAAAGTATTTACCTGAGCAAATTATTCAAATTTATCCCAGCCGTACAAATCAGCAAGTGCAAAGTATCTTTTACTGGGCTCCTAAATCTGGAATGAAGGTTTTAATTAACCTATTAGATTCCTAACGGGTCTTACTTAAGTTTAAACTTAGACCGGCTAGTTTCAAAGAAAGGTATACGGTTCAAAACGCATGATTAAGCGAAGACCGGAATACAATGTGATTTAGACCCGACAAGTTTGAAGACTTGTATAATATGGGTAAACTAAACACATTCTGGATTTTGAGATAAAAATGGTAAGGTTTGACCCGTTTCGGTTAATTTATGCAAACTAGTTACATAAACCGCACCGAACGCGAAAAATGCATCACGGGTAAACAAAAGAGTCATTAATAGGTTTCCTAAGTTAATATGCCTTAAATATGTTGTGATATCAGTAAGATACCTTCCATTATGCCCAAAAGGAATTTAAACTCAAATTAAGCCCCGTAGGGGTATTTTGGTCATTTTAAAGGTTATAAAAGAGATTAAATATTAATCTGGGGTTCAGGTCTGAAATGATCAGTAAAAATACTTAATTTAATAAGTTATATCAGTAGGGTATTGCATATATGTGAAATTTATCATTTATAACCAAACTATGCACCGCAAGGGCATTTTGGTAATTTCACATAAGCTTAAAAGGTCAAATTTGGAAATCTGAGTTCAAAACTTTTGCTTACTGTTAAAGTATAAAAATTTATTTAAAACATCAGTAGGTATTAAGTCTTATATGATAAAAATAGTTTTAATCCATACTATGCATTTAAAACGCGTAAAAGTCGGTTTTAAGCGATTTTCGGGTTATAATAGGAAATCTGAGTTTTTGATCAGTTTATAAAGTTCAAAATATTTTATTTATCGTATAAAATCAGTAGCAAAAATTTTGGTATCAAAATGTTATGTAAAACTCATTTTATTAGAAAAAAGGGTATAACCGACAATTACCGAATTAAAGCAAGAACCCTATGTTATGCTCAGTTTAAAAATAAATAAAAATCTTCAAAAATCCCAAAATATTATATTACATCAGTGGGTAAAAAGTTTGGTGTCAAAATTTGGGTTTAGATAGGCTTTATGTTAATAATGTCGTTTAATTAATAAAAAGCTTTCTAATTATGATATTGAGCATAACTCCTAATTTAGACCTCAAACTGATGTCAAATTTTTAGGACATGTTTATAAATCAGTAATAAAGGTTTTTGTCCCCTCACATTTTCAAAAATCTCGTTTTAAGGTCACAAGGGCATAATGGTCAACATTTAAGCATATAACGGAAACATGCAAATGAATCGGATAGATTAGGAACCAAGTTGTATAATCTCAGTGGGTTATACTAACCTATAACCTGGTCCTAATGGAAATCTAAGGCATGTTTATAAGTGTTAAAATAGGTTTCATAGCTTCTACATTGCTAATTATGATTGTATTTGCAAAATAGCTTTCTGTTGACTTTTTATGATTAAGTTTGACCCGACAATTGACCTAGTTAGAATGATAATCAATGGGTGCCCTTTTAAGGGTTTATTACCCACATAATTACCAACTCATAGCCACTTTCAATTCAAAAAATGACTGGACCATTAGTGATTAATCACTAAGTCAAAGCTTAATTACGACGGCTTTGACTTTAGGTCATTAAACTAATAAAACACGAATTCGAGAGGCTAAGAACACTCACAATGGTCCTTAGCACAAATTAAGAGCTGATGGAAGCTTGCTTGAAGTCCAGAGAGCTCCAGAGAGTAAGTTAGAATGAATTTGTGAAGTGAGCAAATGAACTAGCAACAACAAGTTCTTATATAGGATATTAAAGCTCACAAGATCATTACACACAAGCCTACAAGTGATCTCTGATGAATTCTAGGTGTCCCTATACATGAAATACCACTGGTGCAGCCCCTGAATTCGAAAACCATGCAACTAAGGTGGTGGAACTGGCTGGAACAGGCATCTGTCCACTTTCACTGCCAGCGACATCCTTACGGACCGTAAGCAAAAATCCTTGCGGTCCGTATCCACCTCTTACGGACCGTAAGTCCAAACTGATACGGTCCGCAACCGACCCTGATCTGAATTACCCAGTTACAGTCCTTGCGGACCGTAAGCCTAGCCCCATACGGTTCGCATCCGTTGACCAGAAGACAAAAAATTTTTAAACTTTTAGGCTTTGACCATGCAACTTTTATAACTTCGAATCTCATGCCTTTTTCCAGTAGAGGGGACCATATAATCAGTCTTGCATGCTCTTGCATGTGATGCCATGCACTTACAAGTTCTTGGACTTTATTGAAAGAGGGTTTTGAATGAGGTTTTGTCATAAAGACACATAGGATCCATTCTTTGCAATTTAAATTAATTACCACCAGAAATAACCAGACTTGAATATAGATCAGATGTTTATAAAACATATTAAGGTTTGGGATTAATAAATAGGTCACTCAGAGGTATTAATTAACGTGTTGACACTTTTAATCCTACCATACATCTTTTAACTTGATCCGGGTTTATAACACGTTTACCTTCCATGACACATGTCTCTATAATATTGGTCGTGATTTTACGAGGTGTTACATCCTCACCCCCTTAAAAGAAATCTCGACCTCGAGATTTACTGAAATAAATGAGGGTACTTCTATTTCATTGTGGACTCGACCTCCCATGTGTATTCGGGACCTCTACGGGCATCCCATTTAACCTTCACTATCGGTACATGCTTTCTTCGAAGCTTCTTAACATGTCGATCTTCAATCGACAAAGGTTTCTCAACGAACTTGAAGCTCTCATCTATATGCACGTCCTTATGTGACATGGCTAACGATTCATCGGCTAGACATTTCTTCAGATTGCAGATGTGGAACACATTATGAATTCCACTGAGCTCTTCAGGCAGGTTTAACTTGTAAGCCACTGTTCCGACACATTCGATGGTCTCGAATGGTCCTATATATCTTGGGCTTAACTTTCCTTTCTTACCAAAACGCATCACCCCTTTCCAGGGTGATACCTTAAGTAGTACTCTATCACCTACCTCGAATTTCAGAGGTTTACGCCTTTTATCCGCGTAGCTTTTCTGCCTATCCCTGGAAGCTTTGAGACGATCACGAATCTGCACAATCTTATCTGTCGTCTCCAGGACTATATCAGGTCCTGTTAGTTGGACATCTCCAACCTCCGCCCAGCAAACTGGCGTTCTGCACTTTCTTCCATACAAAGCTTCAAAAGGTGCAGCTTGAATACTCGAGTGATAGCTATTATTGTACGAAAATTCGATCAGTGGAAGATGATCATCCCAACTTCCACCTAGATCAATAACACAAGCTCTTAACATATCCTCCAGAGTTTGAATCGTACGCTCGCTCTGACCATCTGTCTGAGGATAATATGCAGTGCTGAAGTTTAATCGAGTGCCTAGGGATTGCTGAAAGCTCTTCCAAAAATGCGACGTGTATCTCGTATCCCTATCAGATATAATAGACATTGGCACTCCATGGGGAGATACAATCTCATCCATGTACAGCTGAGCTAACTTATCTGAGCTGTGTGTTTCCTTAATAGGTAAGAAGTGGGCTGACTTAGTCAACCTGTCGACTATAACCCAAATAGTATCATTTTCTCGCTTTGTCTTTGGTAACTTGGTGATAAAATCCATAGTTACCATTTCCCACTTCCAGGTGGGAAGTTCAGGCTGTTGTAGCAAACCTGACGGCTTCTGGTGTTCAGCTTTAACTTGCGCGCACGTCAAACATTTGGCCACATAAGTGGCTATAGATTTCTTCAAACCTATCCACCAGTAATTTGCCTTTAAATCCTGGTACATCTTGTCACTTCCAGGATGATCTGAGTATTTGGAGCTATGGGCTTCTTGAAGAATCACATCTCATAGTCCACCATAAATTGGAACCCATATTCGTCCATTCAATCTTAGAATTCCATCCTTGTCACAAGACAGTTGATCAGCAGTGACACCCAACTTCTCATTTGGGAAGTTAGTTTCTAACACAACTTCCTTCTGAGCGGCTAGAAACCTTTCATTCAAGTTGTTTCTCAATTCAATGCTCTTGGCATTGATTCTAATGGGCTTAACTCTTTCCTTTCTGCTCAATGCGTCGGCGACCACATTCACCTTGCCTGGATGGTAGCGAATTTCACAATCATAATCATTCAGTGTCTCCATCCATCGACGCTGTCTCATGTTCAGATCCTTCTGGTTGAACAGATGCTAAAGGCTTTTGTGATCAGAATAGATCACACATTTAGTCCCATACAGGTAATGTCTCCAAAGCTTTAGTGCGAATACTACGGCACCCAACTCCAAATCGTGGGTGGTGTAATTCTTCTCGTGCACCTTTAACTGTCGGGAAGCATAAGCAATAACTTTGCCCTTCTGCCTAAGCACACATCCCATGCCTGTGTACGATGCGTCGCAGTAAACCATAAATTCTTCGATCCCTTCACGCAGTGTCAATACTGGCGCATTGCTTAACTTTTGCTTAAGGATATCAAAGGATTCTTGTTGCTTAGGACCCCAATCAAACTTGATATTCTTGCGAGTCAATGAAGTTAGGGGTGCAGCAATCCTTGAGAATTTTTCAATAAAACGCCTATAGTATCCTGCCAGACCTAAAAAGCTGCGAATCTCTATGGGCGTCTTCGGTTCTTGCCAATTCATGATAGCTTCAATCTTAGCGGGATCCACCTGGATACCATGCTCACTAACCACATGTCCAAGGAATTGGACTTCACGAAGCCAAAATTCACACTTTGAAAACTTGGCGTAGAGTTTCTCTTGCTGAAGAAGTTTAAGAATACATCGAAGATGCTTCTCATGATCAGCCTGATTTTTCGAATAAATAAGAATGTCATCAATTAAGACTATGACAAACTTGTCCAAATAGGGTTTGCAAACGTGATTCATGAGGTCCATGAATGCTGCTGGTGCATTAGTGAGTCCGAACGGCATCACTTAGAACTCGTAGTGACCATAGCGAGTTCTGAATGCAGTCTTGTGCACATCTTCATCTCTAACCTTGAGCTGATGATAACCTGATTTCAAGTCAATCTTAGAGAAATAACTTGCTCCTTGAAGTTGATCGAACAGATCGTCGATCCTGGGCAATGGATATCTGTTCTTGATTGTAACCTTGTTAAGCTCATGATAATCGATGCATAGACGCATCGACCCATCCTTTTTCTTCACAAACAGGATCGGTGCTCCCCAAGGAGATGAGCTAGGTCGAATAAAACCTTTTGCCAGCAAATCATCTAACTGAGTTCTCAACTCCTTCATCTCAGTTGGTGCTAACCTGTAAGGTGCTCTTGCAATAGGTGCTGCTCCAGGAATAATGTCGATTCTGAACTCTACTTGCCTATATGGGGTAAACCAGGTAGCTCTTCAGGGAATACTTCGGGATATTCAGAAATAACGGGGATGTCTTCAACCTTGGGCTTTGGTTCATGCCACACCCCCAAAATCCACACTCGGAGTATCACCGCTTGGAGGCATGACATGACCAGGATCCAGCCACCAATCATATTGAACAATGTATTTAAAATAGATAAAATCCAACTACGCAATATAATTGGTGTTCAAAAACTAGTTAACCAAGTTCAAATTAAACAGCGGAAGCATAAGACGTAAAACCAAAACATAAGTTCAAAAAGTTTAAATGTTTAGAACGGGACATAACAGTCCATATCCCACAACGACCACGCCTCCCTGTGCAAGCTCCATAGATACCTAACGACCTGCAAGGCATGTAACAACAAGTCAACAACAAAGTTGAGCGAGTTCACAGTAGGTGTTCGTTACAAAGTAGTTTTTCAAGAACTATGAGTTTGTTTGCAACTACAAGTTAAATCAGCTTTCCTTGTTTTCCAAAACATGAACGGTGGGGGCTACCCCATGTTGTAAAACCACTAGACTAGATGTATATATAGGTGTCCTTCCCAATCCGAGGACAGAGGTACGTATTGAATACGTAGGTTTAGCGTAGGTACCCTTCCCAATCTGAGGACAGAGGTAAGTATAAGAATACGTAGGTTTAGCGCTGGTGCCCTTCCCAATCCGAGGACAGTGGTACGTAGTGAATACGTAGGTTTAGCGCTGGCGTCCTTCCCAATCCGAGGACGGAGGTAAGTAGTCTAGTAGTGGTGAAAGTACAAGTTCCGTCTTAGCTATTTAATCCCATTCCCAACCCATCGGGAATCCCATGCCTTAAGAGTGTGAACTCACCTTTGGTTGCTCGGTTTGACTCTCAAAAATAGCTAACAGTCAAGGTCAGACAATCACGTCCTAGTATGATTACCACTTATTTTATTAGTGACTTCAAATAAGCATGAAGTTCCTACACGCATCTACCACATAACATGCACTCACTTTAACGGTTCATGCCCATATAAACTTCCCATCTATTCCCATTCATAAGAAAACATACGACATTGCACATAACACTTTCATTGACATATAACATGTTAGATCATTCTCAGATAACCTACCCAACATTTAGACACGCAAATTACTACCTATGTCTTTTCAGCTTTAATCTTCAAAACTGGGCTGTTTTCGGGAATTTTAATAAAATAGTTAAACTATTCCAAAAATTCCCAAATTTTTACAGAATTCTTTAAACAATCCAAATATAACTGTGTAAAAATATCGGGATCCAATTCATTACGAATATTTTATAAAAAAACATTTACCGGACTGAAATCAGATTCATCACTTTCTGACTGCAGTCCACGGAATAATTTATTTAAAATTAATGGTAAGTCCGATTGATGAAATTCCAGTTGGAGCATTACAACGACATCAGTAGTCATCTACAGTATAAATTTCATGAGCTAATTCTACACAGATTTCAAGTTATGACGAAAAACATAACACATATTTTCTGCAGTAAAAACGCAGTTTTTGCTGCTGTGAAAAACGACCCCTTTAAAAATAGTAAACGAAGTCCAAAAATTATGATTCCAGTGCCATTAGAACCGTATTTCGAAATAACACATTATGGACTCAAGAAAATCAATTTTTCGTTAAGTTATGACCGGGTTACAGCCGACTGAAGGCGGCTGTAACAGTTTGACAGCTTCCTGTTTTCCGCTTATAGTGCTCTAACGCAAGTTCTATTTGTTCCGTTAACATGCTTAGTGATCAACAACAACATTTCTAGTAATCAACAAGCAAGCATCAACATATACCAAACAACATCATACTAACAACACTTCATCATGTTTCATCTTTATGTAAAGCTTTATGTTCATGTTTCTTGTTTAAACCTTTTAGTGTTCTTGTGATATACATCATACTACATCTTTTAACTACTCAAAATAGAAGTGAACAAAGGTTAAACAAGGACTTACAACTAGCTCAAAGCTAGGGAAGAACTTCAAGAGAAAAGATGGTGAAAATGGATGATGAAAGCAAGCAAGAGAACTCCTTGATGATCCACAAGCTTCAAGCTCCAAGGAATCACCTTCTAGTGCTTGAACAAGCTTGAAAATGGATGAATATGGTTGAGTTAAGGTGGTGGTGGTGGCGGTTATAAGTGAGCCGAGAGAGGGAGATAGAGAGTGAGAAAGATGGAGTGTGAACTTGTGAAGATATGTAAAAATCTTATGAATATTCACTCCATACCTATAATCATCATCTTCTAATATTTTGTACAACAAATCAAGCAACAATCTAAAAAGATATGAGATAAAATCTAGTAGGATTTGGGTGATCTTGGGTGGGGTCCTCATGACCGATTACTAGTATGGGGGGGGGGCTAAGTGTAAAATTTCATGGTAAGTGGTAAATACTAGTTCAAATCCAAGTATATGATTACATATGTTAGTTAGTGGATATTCTAGTGGGTGTTATGGTGTTCGGGATCATAACTAGCCAAGAAATAATTAAACAATGTTTCTTGCAATATTTTGGTGTCCTGGGTACTGTCCGGTTGTTCGGTTAGATACTGTTCCGTTAAAGTGTCAAGTTATTCCATATAGTGTCTTTTATGTAACTTTTCGTAATACTTTTAATTCTCAACCCTTAGGAAAACATTCAGGACCATTTAGTCAATTTTTCTGCACAAGACTAGTATGTTAAAAGCACATGTAAGTATGACGCGATAATCAGAAAGCAGTTAAGTAATTCAGCACAGTCATTAAGCACAATCTAATATTAATTAAATCGTACGGATACATGTAATCATGAGGGTTGTCACATTCTCCCCTTGTTAAGAAAATTTTATCCCGAAATTTAGCACGTGGTTACTGAGGAAGCTAGTTAAGTTGCGTGGTTTCCTGGTTTTCCTGGGGTGTCACATCATCCCCCCGTTGGTTTGGAATTTCGTCCCGAAATTCTGCAGTAGCTTCAGCCTCAGTATTGGTTGCACTTTTCTCAAACAACTGGGGATACTTGTGTTTCATTTGGTCTTCTCGTTCCCAGGTAAACTCTGGGCCACGACGGGAGTTCCAACGAACTCAAACAAGAGGTATTCTGGTACGCTTGAGAATCTTAACGTCTCGGTCTGTAATTTCAACTGGTTCCTCGACGAATCGCAACTGGTCGTCGATTGTGATGTCATACCCCGACCGCGTATAGCATGCAACCGCGGCGGAAACATCGGGGAGTGTTGTAACAAAATTAATTGTTTCATAACCATGGCATTCAAAGTTGTATTTTATTTATAAACATAAGAGTTACATTGTCTTAAACAGGAAATAAAGAGTTCAGAACATAATTAAACTAAGTCTATCTTCATTTTATGTCTCTAAGGCACAGGTCCGCCCTAGTGTCACGATCATCATCCTACGGAAAAGCTCTTGAAAACACATGTGAAAATAGGTACGTCAGCATAAAAATGCCTGTGAGATACATAGGTTTTGTGAAAATAGGATTCATGACTTATAAGTTTAGGAAAAATTGTTTAATAACAGTCAGTCATGAACCTTGTAAGTTGTTTTGTTTTGTAAATCATTAAAAAGCAATGATATGTATAAATAAGAGAATAATGTAAGGTTAAATGAATAACCAAGTAAAAATGAGTTTGTATAAGATAAGTTGTTTTGTAAATCAATGTCTTGTGAAAATAAGTTGTTTATGTAAAATGTAATATGTCAAATATTGAAATGATTTAAGTAACGCTACGACATGGAATGTTATACAAAAACTTATATATAGGAAGTACCAGCGGCGTATCCACCATGCTTGTATTATATTACACTCGCCTCGTTACTCGAATCATTTACCCAAACCAACCATCAATGTAAGTTGTTCATGTATAAATGAATTGTCATGTAAACCATATTGAAATATCTATGTCCAATGTAAACCACTAAATGTGTATATCAATGTCAAAATGTTTATGTTAATGTAGATCATGTAATGTTTACCCAAAAATATCATGTATGGTAAGTGAAATATATCAACTAAACCATATGTAAAATGCACAAAAACAAGGTATTGAAGTAAAACATGGTTTAAATCAAAGTTATGTTTTGTGGAACAAATGCATGCTTTACTGATACAAACATTTATGCGGTATTGTGAAAATGCATACATCAAAGCCTTGAGACTGTGGCGATAAACCCTTAAACAAATTAAAGGTTTATCTAAGTTATGTACATCGAATTCGGTCATTCCTTCCAATCCAAACAAACCTAGGATTTCAGGAACGGGAGTTGTCAATTCCTATGGTACCACTACCTACTAACGAACGGCGTAGCTAATGTTAATAAATGTATTGTTCCATTGTAAACAACCCAAATGTCATAACAAAATGTAAGCATGTGATGAAAACAACTGTACTAAGTACGCACACAATGGGCATACATAGCATGAAATGTAATATAAAACAATGTACTAAGTATGCACACAATGGACATACATAGCATGAAATGTAATGTAAAACAATGTACTAAGTACGCACACAATGGGCATACATAGCATGAAATGTAATGTAAAACAATGTACTAAATACGCACACAATGGGCATACATAGCATGAAATGTAATGTAAAACAATGTACTAAGTGTGCACACAATGGACATACATAGCATGAAATGTAATGTAAAACAATGTACTAAGTACGCACACAATGGGCATACATAGCATGAAATGTAATGTAAAACAATGTACCAAATACGCACACAATGGGCATACATAGCATGAAATGTAATGTAAAACAATGTACTAAATACGCACACAATGGGCATACATAGCATGAAATGTAATGTAAAACATGTATTATAATGTACTAACGAACATAGCAGGTATATGATGTGAAAACATGGAAAGCATGAAAGTAACAAGTAGGCACATGTGTTTCACCCCAAAACAGTTTGAAAACAGTAAAAGAGGGGTCTATGTACTCACTTGAGATTGCTCAGAAGTCCTAAGATAACCACCAAGCAATGCTAGAGATCACGGAATCAAACGGCACCTAATATAGGTAACTATGTTAATAAACCGGACCTAATATCGGAGGATCGGATAGAATGAGGGTTCGTAAACCAAACGAGTATGGAGACTCGTGGAATATGGTTTAACAAAGCCCACATACTAAAACGAAACTTAACCTAAGTGTTTGTGACCCATTACGACCCGTTTAGGTAGCTTATGCTACTTTAACGCGTCGTTCACGTAAAACGCGTTCGGAACGCCTAACTAGTCCTATGACAAGTAAAATATGCCTTAACATGTCTAATATAGTTTTCAAATCAGTTTAGATGTCAAAAGTTATGTTACATATGTTTAAAACGAATTTTGGCATCAAAGGGGTATTTTGGTAATTTACCTAAGGCATATAAACTACCTATCATACAACTACTTAAACGAAGCGACCATAAGGTATAACCTCAGAGGGTTATTCCCTATATACAATGGTCACCTAATGTGTTTGGTCGGATCCTAATGATCGACCAAATGGGTCGGGTTCGAAGGTATAAGCGATTTATTAGATCGCTTACCCTTACGACCCTAGACAACGTGGTAATCATTAGGCATAGTCACAAGGGACTATAACCATCGCGATTACAATCACGTTGCGAAGTTCAAATGAACTTCGCATTGACCATAAACTGGTCAATGCAGAAAGTCAAACAAAGTTTGACTTTCGGACTCGAAAAGCAATAAAAGAACGAAGGAACACTTACGAAGGGTCCCCGAATGCTAATCTAGATCAAAATAGCTCAGGTATGAAACAAAGGTTTCAACTTAGAGCACATAAGATCAGATTCTTGTGAGGAAAAGTGAAGGGTGGAGGTGGGTATTTATAGTTTTCGGTTCACCGTTAGGATCATTTCTTGGAAAAGGGGGCACGATCTAAGCCGTACACTTGTTGGAAAGTTGTGGTAACTCATTTGCCATCCACCATAAGAGTTTGACACTTGGCACTTGGCCTTTGGAGAGTGTTAAGGGCTGTTAACAGCTGAAAAAAAACATTTTGCTGCATCTGTCCCCTACTTACGGACCTAGTTTGGCAGATTTACAGTTTCAGTCCCTGCAACCTCAAAACTTGGTTTTCGATGCGTTTTTTTGACACGTTTAAGCCCCGTTAACCCCATTTCAAAGCTCTAAAATGAAGTTAAAGTATAGGGAACTTAAAATGTGTTCAAAAATATCTCGGGTGTCGGTTCGTTTAGCCGTACGGTTACGTTGTTCGGTTAATTACGACGGAATGCGTATAAGCGCGAAAAATGATCCAAATGGCGTGACGAATGGATTTTTCTTATGCCAAACACTAAAATAAAATATTTTAGTGCTTACATAAATTTTTGGATGTCCGGATGTATTCAGAACGTAAGTTATGCGCGAAAATGCAAACTTGTGCACTTTTTTGACGCTTTTAGTCCCTGAATGACCCCAAAAGTTTATTTTAGCATACCGAACCCCTCAAAGCCTATTTCTAAGCTATGTAAAGGATATTTATGGTATGTTTAACTTATGGTCATGTTCCAGAATGTTCGTTACAGTTCCAATTGGCATACTTTCGCAGTTTGTCAAGTTTAGTCCCTGTAAGCGAATTAACTTGTTTTTGCCATACCAAAGCCTTCAAAACTTATTTCTAAGTTATGTAAGGGTTATTTAAGGTATGTTAAGTATATGTTGTTGTTCCGGAGTATTTTTCGCATTAAACTGGCTACGTTTACGCACCAGTTTGCGTATAACTCTCTAGAAAGTGATATAGAGTTTGAAATTGAATAAAAGTCAAAACATGAAAAATGTAAAACATAACCAAACAAACATTGGGATCAAATGAAATTGTTTTATTGATAATGGTACTGTTCATAATGATTACAAGCACAGATGTTATAGTCTCCCCTACTTGTGGAAATTTCGTCCCGAAATTTATTTAGAGGAAACTCGTGGGAAAAGATGCGGATATTTCGCCTTCATTTGATCTTCGCCTTCCCAAGTAAACTCGGGTCCACGTTTAGCTTCCCAACGAACTTTGACCAAAGGAATGCGCTTGCGTTTGAGCCACTTGACTTCACGTTCCATGATTTCCACAGGTTTCTCAACAAATTTCAGTGTTTTACCAACACGAATTTCGTCAAGTGGTATGTGGTGGTTCTCATCAGCTAAACACCTCTTGAGATTGGACACGTGAAAAGTTGGATGAACATTTCCAAGTTCAGGAGGTAACTCAAGTCTGTAGGCTACCTTTCCGATTCTTTCGACGATCTTGAATGGTCCAACGTATCTAGGTGCAAGTTTTCCTTTCTTTCCAAATCTGATCACACCTTTCCAAGGTGAGACCTTAAGTAATACTCGATCACCGACTTGAAATTCCAAGGGTTTGCGTTTTGGGTCCGCGTAACTCTTCTGACGGCTTCTAGCTGTCTGAAGGTTATCACGAACTTTCTTTATCTTGTCAGTTGTCTCTAAAATGAGAGCAGGTCCAGTTAGCTGAGCCTCGCCGATCTCATTCCAGCAGACTGGTGAACGACATTTTCGACCATAGAGAGCCTCGAAAGGAGCCATTTTGATGCTGGTGTGATAACTGTTGTTGTAGGAGAATTCAATTAACGGAAGGTGTGAATCCCAACTACCACCAAAGTCGATCACACAAGCTCTAAGCATATCCTCCAGAGTCTGGATTGTTCTTTCAGATTGACCATCCGTTTGCGGATGATAAGCTGTGCTCAGATTAAGTTGGGTCCCCATAGCAGATTGCATGGTTCTCCAAAAATGAGAAGTGAAACGAGCATCTCTGTCAGAAATGATGTTCAAAGGAACACCATGTCTAGCTACAATTTCATCCACATAGATTTTAGCAAGTTTGTCAGCAGGAAAATCCTCACGGATTGGCAAGAAATGCGCTAACTTAGTAAGACGATCAACAACTACCCAGATGGCATCATAACCTTTCTTTGTGCGTGGAAGTTTGGTAACGAGGTCCATAGTAATGTTTTCCCATTTCCAAACTGGGATCTCTGGTTGTACCAATAAACAGAAGGACGTTGATGTTCAGCCTTAACTTTAAGACAAGTAAGGCATTTTGATACGTATAAGGCAATGTCTTTCTTCATACCAGGCCACCAATAATGAATACGAAGATCCTTATACATCTTATCTGAGCCCGGATGAATAGAATAACGAGATTTATGGGCTTCATCCATAAGCAAGGTATGAAGATCATCCTGGCTTGGGACCCACAAACGGTCCATGAAGTAATACGATCCATTATCCTTCAGTTCCAGATCAGGTGTTATGTGATAGGGAAATTCCTTATCCATCAAACCTTGTGAAACACAAGATTGTTGAGCCTCTGAGAAATGCGTGCTTGGATATCGGATCGAGCTTGAATAACAGATTGAACACGTACACAATGAAGCTTAGTACGTTCCTTACGACTCAATGCATCGGCTACGACATTCGCCTTACCAGGATGGTAGCGAATTTCGCAGTCATAGTCGTTTAGTAGCTCAACCCAACGTCGTTGCCTCATGTTGAGTTCTTTTTGGTTGAAGATATGCTGAAGACTTTTGTGGTCCGTGAAAACCACACATTTTGTACCATGCAAATAGTGTCTCCAGATCTTTAGAGCGAAAACAACTGCACCCAACTCAAGATCATGAGTGGTGTAGTTCTTCTCATGTATCTTCAACTGCCTCGATGCATATGCTATGACTTTGTTCCTTTGCATCAGAACACAACCAAGGCCCAATTTAGATGCATCACAATAAACGACGAAATCATCATTGCCCTCAGGCAAAGTCAGAACAGGCGCGTCACAAAGTTTCTGCTTCAAGTGTTGAAAAGCTTCCTCTTGTTTGAATCCCCAATCAAAGGGTTTGTTCTTCTGAGTTAGAGAAGTTAGAGGAACTGCAATCTTTGAGAAGTTCTCAATGAAGCGGCGGTAATAACCCACTAGACCAAGAAAAGAACGAACCTCAATGGGAGTAGTAGGCGTATCCCAATCCTTAATCGCACTGATCTTGGAGGGATCTACATGAATACCTTGTTCGTTGATGATATGTCCTAAAAATTGAACTTCTTTAAGCCAAAATTCGCACTTGGAGAATTTGGCGAAAAGTTGCTCTTTCTTTAGGAGTTCCAGAGTAAGACGAAGATGTTGCTCGTGATCAGCTCGTGTCTTAGAGTAAATCAAGATGTCATCAATAAAAACAATGACGAACTGATCCAAATAAGGTTTGCAGACCCTATTCATTAAGTCCATGAAAACAGCAGGAGCATTAGTCAAACCGAATGGCATGACTGTGAACTCGTAATGCCCATACCGAGTGCGGAATGCTGTCTTGGGAATATCTTCTTCATGCACCCGAAGTTGATGATATCCGGAACGTAGATCAATCTTCGAAAAATAAGAAGCGCCCTGCAACTGATCAAATAGATCATCTATGCGAGGTAGGGGATATTGATTCTTGATGGTAAGCTTGTTAAGCTCACGATAATCGATACACATCCTAAAGGATCCATCCTTCTTCTTGACAAAAAGAACGAGAGCACCCCAGGGTGAAAAGCTAGGACGGATAAAACCTATGTCAGAGAGCTCCTGAAGCTGCTTAGACAACTCTTGCATCTCAGATGGTGCAAGACGATATGGAGCTCTGGCAATAGGATTTGCACCAGGTACGAGATCAATGCGGAACTCGACTTGGCGTGCTGGGGGTAGACCAGGTAACTCTTCAGGGAAAACTTCAGAATAATCCCGAACGACAGGAATATCTGAAATAGACTTACCCTTGCCTTTATCTGCTGTAACATGTGCTAAGAAAGCCACATAGTTCTTCCGCAGATACTTCCGAGCTTTAAAACAAGACATGAGCTTAAGACCACCAGACGGTTTCTCACCTTGAACCTGTAGGATCTCGCCTGTCGAAAGCGGCACACGAACAATCTTCTCGAAACAAACTACCTCCGCGTGATGCTTGGATAACCAATCCATTCCCACAATAACATCGAAGCTTCCAAGTTGCATAGGCGTGAGGTTGATAGGAAAAAGATGATCGTTAAGATTCAACTGGCAGTTGCGTTGAACAGAATCAAGAACAATGGGTTCACCACTAGCAACTTCTACTGTCAAGGGTTTTCCTAGTTTCGTTCTAGACACGCGAAGCATTGGCTCAAAAGACAATGACACAAAACTCTTGTCGGCACCCGAATCAAAAAGAACAGATGCAGGCTGATTATTAATAAAGAACGTACCGTTCACCACATTATCGTCCGCCTGCGCCTCTTGGGCATTCATGTTGAAGACTCGCCCTCGAGCCTGAGCCTGATTCTGGTTTGGATTCTGATTCTGGTTAGCCAGCCTTGGGCACCGGTTTCTGTAGTGGGTCAGATCCACACAGTTATAACAAGCACCTGGTGGGTAGTGTGGTCGTGCAGCTTGACCCTGTTGCGGAGCAGGATGCTGAGCAACTTGTTGAGCCGGGTTCTGAACTGCGCGATTCTGAGCAAACCGACAAACATCGGCAAGATGACCTAACTTCCCACAGTTAGTACAGAAACGGCACTGATGTTGCGGCTGATGGTGACTGTTGCATCTATTGCACAAAGGTGCATTCCCTGAATAAGGCTTCTTCGCTGGAGGTTGTGCGGGTTGGTTGGGAGCTGCCTGGTTAGCTTGGGCAGTGACAGTATAGTTTTGGGAAGCCTTACGCTTCCTTGCCCTTTTCGATGAACCAGAATCCTTTCCATTCTTGTTTTGACCTTTCTTGCTATCTTCCTTGTCAGACGATTGTTTATTGCCCTTGTCACCCTTCCTGTGTAACTTATTCTTTCAAATCTGCGACTCAGTCAATGTCGCTGATAACTCGATAGCCTGACGGAGTGTGGCAGGGTTACTACCAGTAATGATGTCTTGCACTGAGTCAGGTAGGCCGTCGATGTACCTTTCGATAGCCTTGTCGAGTGGGGTAACCATTGTTGGGCATAGCAGACTCAATTCCTCAAACCTATCGGTATATGCCCTGTGCTCGCCACTATCTTGCTTCAAGTCATCAAACTCTTTCTCCAACGCTCGCTGTTCATGGCGAGGACAGAATTCCCTCATCATAAGAGCCCTAAGTTCAGCCCAAGTTTGTGCTAGAGCAACTTCTGCACCACGGTCTCTCATAACCCCGTTCCACCATGTGAGAGCCCTCTTCTGAAACACGCTCGAAGAAAACTCGACCTTGCGATTATCCAGACAATGCACGTGGCGGAAAGTATTCTCAATGCTCTCGAACCATTGAAGAAGCCCAGTCGCTCCTTCAGAACCACTAAACTTGAGTGGTTTAGCCGAGTTAAAATCCTTGTATTTGCATGGAGCATTATTGTTGTTGTTGGCTTGGTTCCATTGAGCAAAGAGATTTGGGAATTGAGCAGCCATCTGCTGCGCAATAATTTCTGCCAGTTCGGCAGTCGCTATCTGGTTCTCGCGTCGAGGAGGCATTCTAAAAGAGGAAATCATGAAAGGAAACGAGTGAGATGATTGGATGAAGAGAATGAGATGAAACAAAATCAACAAAAGCAAAGATGGTGGTCATTCGTCCGCATTACCAAGCAAACAAACGACACACAGTGACTAATCAAAGTAAATGGATCAAAAATAATGTATTGCGAAGACATGCTCGCCTATAAGTGAACACTCATCCCAAGAATTCCCAGGTAAGCACAACTGGTCTCGCGTCTGATGAGATATATACGAAGTGCTTGCCTAGACAGAAAACCCAGAATACAGGCATTCACTCTTCCAGTTTGCACGTGTTCACATTATTTAAAACCCAAAACGTTGACGAGATTTTGAAAATTTGAAGGCACAAGGCCAAATATCAAACTGGAAGGGTTCAAAACCATATAACAGAGGGTTCAAAACCTTGTAATAAATCATTCAAAAACAGATGATTGTTTTTCAAAAATCGTTTCGGAAAAAATTGGTTTTTGTTTTGATAATCACCTAAGGATAGGTGATGTGCATGTTTTAAGATCTAAACACAAGATAACTTGTGTTAGGGTCCTAGAAAGGTTATAGTCTAGGTCAAAGAATTACTAATAACCTAATTCCCTATAACCATTGGCTCTGATACCAACTCTTCTGTCACACCCCGACCGCGTATAACATGCAACCGCGGCGGAAACGTCGGGGAGTGTTGTAACAGAATTAATTGTTTCATAACCATGGCATTCAAAGTTGTATTTTATTTATAAACATAAGAGTTACATTGTCTTAAACAGGAAATAAAGAGTTCAGAACATAATTAAACTAAGTCTATCTTCATTTTATGTCTCTAAGGCACAGGTCCGCCCTAGTGTCACGATCATCATCCTACGGAAAAGCTCCTGAAAACACATGTGAAAATAGGTACGTCAGCATAAAAATGCCTGTGAGATACATAGGTTTTGTGAAAATAGGATTCATGACTTATAAGTTTAGGAAAAATTGTTTAATAACAGTCATTCATGAACCTTGTAAGTTGTTTTGTTTTGTAAATCATTAAAAAGCAATGATATGTATAAATAAGAGAATAATGTAAGGTTAAATGAATAACCAAGTAAAAATGAGTTTGTATAAGATAAGTTGTTTTGTAAATCAATGTCTTGTGAAAATAAGTTGTTTATGTAAAATGTAATATGTCAAATATTGAAATGATTTAAGTAACGCTACGACATGGAATGTTATACAAACACTTATATATAGGAAATACCAGCGGCGTATCCACCATGCTTGTATTATATTACACTCGCCTCGTTACTCGAATCATTTACCCAAACCAACCATCAATGTAAGTTGTTCATGTATAAATGAATTGTCATGTAAACCATATTGAAATGTCTATGTCCAATGTAAACCACTAAATGTGTATATCAATGTCAAAATGTTTATGTTAATGTAGATCATGTAATGTTTACCCAAAAATATCATGTATGGTAAGTGAAATATATCAACTAAACCATATGTAAAATGCATAAAAACAAGGTATTGAAGTAAAACATGGTTTAAATCAAAGTTATGTTTTGTGGAACAAATGCATGCTTTACTGATACAAACATTTATGCGGTATTGTGAAAATGCATACATCCAAGCCTTGAGACTGTGGCGATAAACCCTTAAACAAATTAAAGGTTTATCTAAGTTATGTACATCGAATTCGGTCATTCCTTCCAATCCAAACAAACCTAGGATTTCAGGAACGGGAGTTGTCAATTCCTATGGTACCACTACCCACTAACGAACGGCGTAGCTAATGTTAATGAATGTATTGTTCCATTGTAAACAACCCAAATGTCATAACAAAATGTAAGCATGTGATGAAAACAATTGTACTAAGTACGCACACAATGGGCATACATAGCATGAAATGTAATGTAAAACAATGTACTAAGTATGCACACAATGGACATACATAGCATGAAATGTAATGTAAAACAATGTACTAAGTACGCACACAATGGGCATACATAGCATGAAATGTAATGTAAAACAATGTACTAAATACGCACACAATGGACATACATAACATGAAATGTAATGTAAAACAATGTACTAAGTACGCACACAATGGGCATACATAGCATGAAATGTAATGTAAAACAATGTACCAAATACGCACACAATGGGCATACATAGCATGAAATGTAATGTAAAAAAATGTACTAAATACGCACACAATGGGCATACATAGCATGAAATGTAATGTAAAACATGTACTATAATGTACTAACGAACATAGCAGGTATATGATGTGAAAACATGGAAAGCATGAAAGTAACAAGTAGGCACATGTGTTTCACCCCAAAACAGTTTGAAAACAGTAAAAGAGGGGTCTATGTACTCACTTGAGATTGCTCAGAAGTCCTAAGATAACCACCAAGCAATGCTAGAGATCACGGAATCAAACGGCACCTAATATAGGTAACTATGTTAATAAACCGGACCTAATATCGGAGGATCGGATAGAATGAGGGTTCGTAAACCAAACGAGTATGGAGACTCATGGAATATGGTTTAACAAAGCCCACATACTAAAACGAAACTTAACCTAAGTGTTTGTGACCCATTACGACCCGTTTAGGTAGCTTATGCTACTTTAACGCGTCGTTCGCGTAAAACGCGTTCGGAACGCCTAACTAGTCCTATGACAAGTAAAATATGCCTTAACATGTCTAATATGGTTTTCAAATCAGTTTAGATGTCAAAAGTTATGTTACATATGTTTAAAACGAATTTTGGCATCAAAGGGGTATTTTGGTAATTTACCTCAGGCATATAAACTAACTATCATACAACTACTTAAACGAAGCGACCATAAGGTATAACCTCAGAGGGTTATTCCCTATATACAATGGTCACCTAATGTGTTTGGTCGGATCCTAATGATCGACCAAATGGGTCGGGTTCGAAGGTATAAGCGATTTATTAGATCGCTTACCCTTACGACCCTAGACAACGTGGTAATCATTAGGCATAGTCACAAGGGACTATAACCATCGCGATTACAATCACGTTGCGAAGTTCAAACGAACTTCGCATTGACCATAAACTGGTCAATGCAGAAAGTCAAACAAAGTTTGACTTTCGGACTCGAAAAGCAATAAAAGAACGAAGGAACACTTACGAAGGGTCCCCGAATGCTAATCTAGATCAAAATAGCTCAGGTATGAAACAAAGGTTTCAACCTAGAGCACATAAGATCAGATTCTTGTGAGGAAAAGTGAAGGGTGGAGGTGGGTATTTATAGTTTTCGGTTCACCGTTAGGATCATTTCTTGGAAAAGGGGGCACGATCTAAGCCGTACACTTGTTGGAAAGTTGTGGTAACTCATTTGCCATCCACCATAAGAGTTTGACACTTGGCACTTGGCCTTTGGAGAGTGTTAAGGGCTGTTAACAGCTGAAAAAAAACGTTTTGCTGCATCTGGCCCCTACTTACGGACCTAGTTTGGCAGATTTACAGTTTCAGTCCCTGCAACCTCAAAACTTGGTTTTTGATGCGTTTTTTTTACACGTTTAAGCCGCGTTAACCCCATTTCAAAGCTCTAAAATGAATTTAAAGTATAGGGAACTTAAAATGTGTTCAAAAATATCTCGGGTGTCGGTTCGTTTATCCATACGGTTACGTTGTTCGGTTAATTAAGACGGAATGCACATAAGCGCGAAAAATGATCCAAATGGCGTGACGAATGGATTTTTCTTATGCCAAACACTAAAATAAAATATTTTAGTGCTTACATAAATTTTTGGATGTCCGGATGTATTCAGAACGTAAGTTATGCGCGAAAATGCAAACTTGTGCACTTTTTTGACGCTTTTAGTCCCTGAATGACCCCAAAAGTTTATTTTAGCATACCGAACCCCTCAAAGCCTATTTCTAAGCTATGTAAAGGATATTTATGGTATGTTTAACTTATGGTCATGTTCCGGAATGTTCGTTACAGTTCAAATTGGCATACTTTCGCAGTTTGTCAAGTTTAGTCCCTGTAAGCGAATTAACTTGTTTTTGCCATACCAAAGCCTTCAAAACTTATTTCTAAGTTATGTAAGGGTTATTTAAGGTATGTTAAGTATATGTTGATGTTCCGGAGTATTTGTCACATTAAACTGGCTACGTTTACGCACCAGTTTGCGTATAACTCTCTAGAAAGTGATATAGAGTTTGAAATTGAATAAAAGTCAAAACATGAAAAATGTAAAACATAACCAAACAAACATTGGGATCAAATGACATTGTTTTATTGATAATGGTACTGTTCATAATGATTACAAGCACAGATGTTACTGTGATCTCCTTTAAGGGAACTATAAGGGTCTCATCTGACATACACTTCTTCAGATTCGACACATGGAAGACATTGTGAACTCCGCTGAGTTCTTCAGGTAGATTCAACTTGTAAGCAACTTTGCCAATTTTCTCAATGATTTTGAATGGTCCGACATAACGCGGATTCAGTTTGCCTCGTTTGCCAAAATGAACTACACCTTCCAAGGTGAGACTTTGAGTAGCACTCGATCCCCAACCTGGAACTCGAGTGGTTTCCTGCGCTTATCAGCGTAGCTTTTCTGATGGTCACGAGCTGCCGCCATTCGTTGTCGTATCTGAGCAATCTTCTCAGTCGTATCTACTACAAGTTCTGGGCCAGTGATTTGACTGTCGCCAACCTCTGCCCAACAAAGAGGTGATCGGCACTTCCGTCCGTACAATACCTCGAACGGAGCGGCCTGGATACTGGTGTGGTAGTTGTTATTATACAAAAATTCTACTAACGGGAGGTGTTTTTCCCAGCCATTACCAAAGTCGATTACACATGCCCTAAGCATGTCTTCAAGGGTTTGGATGGTGCGTTCAGATTGCCCATCCGTCTGTGGATGATATGCCGTGCTCATGTCTAATCGAGAACCAAAGGACTTGTGCATAGCTTGCCACAACTCAGATGTAAAACGTGAGTCACGATCAGAAATGTTGGAGGTTGGCACTCCGTGCCTAGATACTACTTCCTTTAGGTAGACGTCTGCTAGAGTAGAAAACTTATCCGTTTCCTTGATAGCCAGAAAATGTGCAGACTTGGTCAATCGATCCACTATCACCCAAATAGTGTCATTTCCGCGTTGAGATCTAGGCAGGCCAGTAACGAAATCCATGGAAATTTGCTCCCATTTCCATGTCGGGATCTCTGGTTGTTGGAGTAGGCCTGATGGTTTCTGATATTCAATCTTGACTCTCGCACAAGTCAAACATTTACTGACGTAGGTTGCTATGTTGGCTTTCATGCTAGGCCACCAGTATGTAGTCTTGAGATCGTGGTACATCTTATCCGAACCAGGATGTACTGAGTAACGAGACTTGTGTGCCTCATCCATCACAAGCTCAGGTAGATTACCATAGAGTGGAACCCAGATACGCCCTGTTACGTAGTAGGCGCCGTCTTCCTTTTGTTCTAACCGCTTCCTCGATCCTCGTAAGGACTCAGCCCTGATGTTTTCTGCTTTCAATTCTTCGACCTGAGCATCTCGTATCTGAGTAGGAAGACTAGATTGGATGGTAAGTTGTAACGCTCGCACACGCTTAGGTATAGTATCCTTTCGACTACGGGCGTCGGCCACAACATTGGCCTTGCCCGGATGGTACTTGATCGCACATTCATAATCATTCAAGAGCTCGACCCATCTACGTTGTCGCATGTTTAATTCCTTTTGCTTGAAGATATGCTCGAGACTCCTATGATCGGTGTAAATCGTGCACTTGGTACCGTATAGGTAATGTCTCCATATCTTAAGTGCGAAGACAATTGCGCCCAGCTCCAAGTCATGCGTAGTGTAGTTCCTTTCGTGAACCTTAAGTTGGCGTGATGCATAAGCAATGACTTTGTCACGTTGCATCAACACGCAACCAAGTCCTTGGATGGAAGCGTCGCAATAAACCACAAAATCATTTGTGCCCTCAGGCAATGAGAGGATAGGTACGCTACAAAGTCTATCTTTTAAGTGTTGAAAAGCAGATTCATGTGCATCACCCCAATGGTAGGTGACACCCTTCTGAGTCAGTGAAGTGAGAGGTTGCGCAATCTTTGAGAAATCCTTGATAGACCTTCTGTAATATCCTGCCAAGCCCAAGAATTGGCGGATTTCTGTTGGTGTACGGGGTGCAGGCCAGTTCTTGATCGAGTCAACCTTGGATGGGTCCACATGAATCCCATCCTTGTTTACCACGTGGCCTAGAAAATGGACTTCGCGAAGCCAGAAGTCACATTTCGAAAATTTGGCATACAACTGCTCTATTCGAAGAAGTTCCAAAATAAGTCGTAGATGCTGCTCGTGTTCCTCCTGACTCTTCGAATAGATCAGGATGTCGTCGATGAAAACAATAACAAACTTATCCAGGTAAGGTTTGCACACTCGGTTCATGAGGTCCATGAAAACCGCAGGTGCATTCGTTAATCCAAAAGGCATAACCAGAAACTCGTAATGCCCATACCGAGTCCTGAATGCTGTCTTAGAGATATCCTTGTCTCGGACTCTCAGTTGATGGTAGCCTGACCTCAGGTCAATCTTTGAGTAGAAACTCAACCCTTGCAACTGCTCGAATAAGTCATCAATGCGTGGGAGTGGATAACGATTCTTCACGGTCACCTTGTTGAGTTCGTGATAGTCAATACACATTCTGAATGTACCGTCTTTCTTCTTCACAAACAAGACTGGAGCTCCCCAGGGCGAAGAGCTAGGACGTATGAAACCCTTTTCCAAGAGTTCTTGTAGTTGCGTGGACAGTTCTTCAAGTTCTGATGGAGCTAGACGATAAGGTGCTCGAGCTATGGGCGCTGCTCCAGGAGCGAGCTCGATTTGAAATTCAACTTGACGATGAGGCGGAAGACCAGGTAATTCCTCAGGAAATACCTCAGGAAAATCACGTACAATAGGTATGTCTTCTATCTTCCTTTCTTCCGAGGACGTATCAGAAACGAGGGCTAGAATAGCAGTGTGGCCCTTTCGCAACCACTTCTGGGCTTTAAGGATAGAGATGATGCCCACAACAGCACCACTCTTGTCGCCACGAATCACGAGGGGTTCTTCACCAGAACGAGGGATGCGGACAATCTTCTCATTGCAAAGAATTTCCGCTTGCTGATGAGATACCAATCCATCCCAATAACAACGTCGAAACTACCCAGAACGATAGGAATAAGATCGATGGAGAAGGTCTGACCAGCTAAGACGAGGTTACAGCCCTTAACTATGTGTGTGGCTTCAAGACTTTTACCGTTTGCTAGTTCTACCATGTGTTTGGTGGTCAAAAGTGTTGGAGTACGCTTAACATTTGATTAACTTTTAAGGACACGTAGCTAGTATCGGCACCCGAATCAAATAAAATAGTAACATAAAAGTCATCCAGTAGAAACTTACCCATCACAATGTTGGGATCATTCCTAGCATCACCCTGTCCAATCACGAAGGCATGACCCCTTGCCCCATTACCATTGTTGTTTCCCCCATTGCCGTTTCCATTCCCCTGATTGTTGTTGTTCTGGATCTGATTTAGCTGGGGGCAGTCTCTCTTGAAATGGCCTTCAGCACCACATTGAAAGCACCCTTTGTTGTTACCTTGTTGTTGCTGCTGCTAGCGTTGATTCGGTGGGGCTTGCTGTTGCTGCCGATTCTGATTTGCTGGACGCTGACTCCTACAATCCCTTGCAATATGACCAGGCTTGTTGCACCGATGACAGTTGCCTCTACTACATGGCCCGCTGTGGTGCAAGTTACAGCGATTACATTTGGGCTGATTCCCCTTGTATCCACCCTGCCCTTGACTTCTAGAAGGCTGCTGACTGGGGCTCTTATAGTCCTCAGTCCTTCGTTTCTGTGACTGAGACTGAACAGAGGTAGAATCTTTGCTCGAATTTCCATCCCATTTTCTCTTGTTGTCGCTAGGAGCATCAGGAGTAGCTGTGGCACTGATACGTTTGGGCAGCCTGTTTTGCTCCACCGCCTGGTCAGTGAGACGATGAGCTAGTCGTATAACTTGCTGAATGGTACCCAGGTTAGCTGAAGTCACGTGACTCTGAATCTCTGGTACAAGACCCTTGAGGTACAGCTCAATACGTTTGATGGGAGGGTCCACCATAGTAGGACACAAAATGGCCAGCTCGTTTGACCTTTTTGTATATGCCTCGATTTCAGACCCCGCCATCTTCAAATTGAAAAATTCCACCTCTAGCTTGTGGATGTCATCACGACTACAATACTCTTCTTTGATCAAATTTTTGAAGTCGTTCCATGGGGTGGCATTAGCAACCGCCAGCCCTAGCAGTTGAACCTGTGCTTTCCACCAGGTTAACGCAGCACCTTCGAGTGTTCCAGTAGCAAATTTCACCCTACGAGCTTTAGGGCATTCACACATCTCAAAAACAGACTCAATCTTCTCGAAACAGTGAAGAAGACCTACAGCTCCTTCTGTGCCGCTGAAAGTACTAGGTCGGCAATCCATGAACGTTTTGAACATACATACGGGAGGTTGAGCATGCTGGCCTGTGGCGCGAGAGTAAAAGACAAAGTTAAGCACAAGAGTTGGTTCGCAAGTGTAGGATCTAAACATCCTAGGATAGGTTGAAATGGCAGGTTATACCTCCTGCAGGGACAGCTGCGAGTGCCTCAGCCACTCGTTCTTTGATTAGAGCCGTCAGCTGGGCTTGAGTCAAGTTCAAACATCCACTCATGATCTTCATCATGAAGCAACGTAAGTGAGAAAAGTGTCACGAAAGTGCGTAAGTGTGGGACGACAGAAGAGAGTAAGCACACAAGGTTCAAATAGCAGTTATCACGTTAACTAATGCACTCTGTGAACTATCTAACTGACAATATAAACATAATTCATACCACCTATTGTGTCGAGTCTTGCACGTGGAGCGAAGTGTCGTTGTGGATCGTTGAGCACTGTACAGGTTATAGTCTGGTTTTTATCAAAAAGTTTTTTCCCTTTTTAAAACCAAGTTCACTATAACCAATGGCTCTGATACCAATCTGTCACACCCCCAAAATCCACACTCGGAGTATCACCGCTTGGAGGCGTGACATGACCAGGATCCAGCCACCAATCATATTGAACAATGTATTTAAAATAGATAAAATCCAACCACGCAATATAATTGGTGTTCAAAAACTAGTTAACCAAGTTCAAATTAAACAACGGAAGCATAAGACGTAAAACCAAAACATAAGTTCAATAAGTTCATAAAGTTTAAATGTTTAGAACGGGACATAACAGTCCATATCCCACAACGACCACACCTCCCTGTACAAGCTCCATAGATACCTAACGACCTACAAGGCATGTAACAACAAGTCAACAACAAAGTTGAGCGAGTTCACAGTAGGTGTTCGTTACAAAGTATTTTTTCAAGAACTATGAGTTTGTTTGCAACTACAAGTTAAATCAGCTTTCCTTGTTTTCCAAAACATGAACGGCAGGGGCTACCCCATGTTGCAAAACCACTATACTAGATGTATATATAGGTGTAAAAATATCGGGATCCAATTCATTACCAATTTTTTATAAAAAAACATTTACCGGACTGAAATCAGATTCATCACTTTCTGACTGCAGTCCACGGAATAATTTATTTAAAATTAATCGTAAGTCAGATTGATGAAATTCCAGTTGGAGCATTACAACGACATCAGTGGTCATCTACAGTATAAATTTCATGAGCTAATTCTACACAGATTTCAAGTTATGACGAAAAACATAACACATATTTTCTGCAGTAAAAATGCAGTTTTTGCTGCTGTGAAAAACGACCCCTTTAAAAATAGTAAACGAAGTCCAAAAATTATGATTCCAGTGCCATTAGAACCGTATTTCGAAATAACATGTTATGGACTCAAGAAAATCAATTTTTCGTTAAGTTATAACCC
>JARYGA010006337.1:0-38025 GCA_030545235.1 Helianthus tuberosus
TTTTCTATATCTTGCCTAGTCACATATTGATTCCCCGATTGTTGCTCAGATTGATTACCCTCATTAACTGGTTCATTATTAGCGTTTTCCATCTGATATCTATTTTATAGATACATAATTAGTATAAAGGAAATAATCCAATGTCACAATTTAGTTGCACATAATCACATAAACGAATATACCAACAAAATTGTAACTTTTCTAAAATTTCCTTATATCATGCTTCTATATATACCCGTTTTATTTATTTATTTTACACATACTGATTTTACTGTTACTATTATACAACCACAGTTTCATAATCCCCTATCCTTTGTCAGATGATGTTTTAGTAACGGCGTTTCTTCTCGTCGTATTTCCAGGAGATCTGTCCCAAAGTCTCTTGGATCCTATTCCCAGCATCCATGTTGTCAAAATGATGGAGTTCAGTCCTATTCTTGTTACTTATTGGTGAATTTGGTAAAGGTTCTGGATTGTACTTAGGAAAAAGCCTATAGGGATGGTTTTGTAACAGTATTTCATTATCCAACCATTCTTCTATATTCCAATGATTCGAAGAGTTTCGAATAGATGGTTCTAAGTTCATAAAATTATTTTCATTAACAGGCTCAATAGTATCATCTGTTGCCATTATAAAATCTAATTCTTCTTGAGATGGTAATCCCTCCATTTGCCTAGAACTTTCCCCAATTTCCATTTTCTTAGGCTTAGGTTTCTCAAGAGGTAAAGCATTGAATTCTATAGATTCTTCTATATCTGGTATATACCTATTAAAATCTCTGGAAACTTCGATTCTTACTGGATAGAGATTTAAATTCTGAAGGGCTTCCGACAGATCACTCATGCTGATTAGTAAAATACACATAATTATTAAATCATACTAAAATTTTATGTAACAACTTTTTAAATAGTATTTCATACTACCAAAACATTTAAAACATACCAGGTTTTATTTGTAATTTATTTATAAATTCTCTTGACTGTAGATAATAAAAATACTAAACTTTAAATCAGAATATTTAAAGATTTATATTTACTATTTACAGTAGTTTAATATAAAAATCTATATACTGAATAAATATGATGACTTAATTTATATATATATTAACTAATCATTATCATGGTGGATATTGGTTAGTGCTGCCTTGTTTAAGCATAGGTGATCAGTCCATGCATAACTAAGGCTAGGTTATCCAATATCTGCCTTTGATAATAATCATAGTATTTAAAGATAATCTTAATACTACTACTACTATTAATATATTATTATTAATAATAAAATTATTAATAATAAATAACTAGCAAAATTTTAAATAAGAGTATACTTCAAACATAAAAATATAATTTCTTTACCACAATATAGTAATACTATATTAGGTAATTCCATATATTAATCAAATAAATTTATATAATGTTTTTCGATTAACGATGATAGAGCAACAAATATTACAATATATATAAAAATATGCCCATATTAAAATTAACAAATAGCCAGTTAATAAAACACATAATTATATAATTGTAATCAGGAAAAATTAAGTATTTCTAAATACTTAATTAGCTTAACCCGGTGGCTCTGATACCACCTTTTTCTGTCACGGCCCACGACCCGGTTTGACCCGTTTCAAGAGCCGCGGCAGAAAATACTGCGGTATTTATTTAATTGAGTTTTACAGCGGAAACAGGATCGTTTAAAGCTAAAATTTTTTCCCGATTATTTTATTTCACAATTCGGGATAAAACCCCGATAATTTACAATAGTATGATTTTTCTAGGAAATCGTTATGTTACAAAACTTATTGCTTTATTTTATAATGAGCCACTATCTTAAGCTTGAAATGCTCCACAGCACTTTTCCTGATTTACAACAGATCACCTGAAACATGTTTGAAAAAGGTTTTGTCAGCGGGAAATACTGAGTGAATCATTCTATTTTGCATAATGATGCATAGTTATCAATTACAGCATAAGAGCGATTACAATGGCTTCTATCTTATTTTTATCTGGCATTCCGTCACAATGGTGACATGTCACAATGGTGACATGTCACAATGGTGACATGTCACAATGGTGACGATGGTCATACCACTATTTAGATCAATGAACCTAAATAGTGACGATTATCCCTGTAGGTCAATGAACCCAACAGTGATTATCCCGAGTAGGTCAATGAACCTAAATGGGAGAAATTAGTAATGTGCACAATACCCCACTAACCAGTAATTCAAGATATCCACGACTTAGTCCCTGTAATTATAACCTTGAAAATAATTTGAGGTATTGTAAAATATTTGATAAAAATAACTCACAAACTGTGAGAAAAGGAGAATGACTCACATTGCAGATTTAATTCGGGCAGAGCCTAGCCTACTGATTAGCCTTTTATCCTAATTTCAATAACAAGCACACAATTTGGAATTAGTAATCAATCCAGCATTTACGATAACTCACGAGATCAAATTCTCACAATTAATGTCAAAATGCAATACTTTGTCCATCGAATTAACGATGATCCGTTGAATTAACAACGAATGACAAGGTATAATACTTTACCCATCGAATTAACGATGATCCGTTGAATTAACAACGAACGATAAAGTATAATACTTTACCTATCGAATTAACGACAATCCGTCAAATTAATGACGAACGATAAAGTATAACCCTAATGTGGGCGGCACTTAAACATTCATTGGATATTTAGATCAATCGGATAATGAATCGTAGCAGCGATTGTGCTAATACCCTGATTGCAGCATCAATTTAGTGCCTGTGTGTGTTAATTGTGAGTATTTGGATGATATCTCCGCGCCTGAAGTGAATTTCTTCGTCGAACTAACGTACAGAAGCAAGTGCCAATGTTCTGAATTTATACACAATTTTTGCCAAGCTTACGGACCGTAAGCTTAATGACCTTACGGTCCGTAAGGTATACAAAATGCCTATATATTGTTGCCACGTGTGGGACTAGCTCAGATGAGTCGACATTTTCTGAAAATTCAACTTGGAGAGCACGTAATTCGGATAATCGTCAAGTAGGGAATGCCCCCCCTGAGTTTTAGGGGCCCTAATCCTGATTCTGAAAATTATGAAAATTTTAGGGTTTGCACAGAATCACTTGGGTGTCTCAATTAGGGTTTCCTATTGGTCAAATTACTTTAGTAATTATGACTTTTGATGAGAGTTGTTACATTTATCTCCATTAAACTTGCAGTAGGTGGATGTTTGGAATTTTGGATGAGTGACTTTGTTTTTCTTTTATGGGTTCACTAACAACACTATGGATGTGGGGTTGTGGGGATTTAGCTGGTATGAATGGGGTTGGAGTCAGAAGGATGCTGGTGGATGATTAACTGGTCATGATGATAACCTTAACGTAAAAAGAAAACAAAAAATCTTTTGATCTTGAAAATGTAAATTTAAGAAAAGAAGGTAGTCTGCAAAAGCATCTGATATGTGATGCAAATGTCTTTTCACTTTTTCATTTTCTAGACAATTAGCTAATTAAAATATAACAATTGTTATTCTATACATGCAACATACTTTCATTTTTTTTCATATTTTTAATTTTGATGAAATGTCTAAAAGGGCAATCAACTGTACTAATGTTATAAGATAATAATACACTTTTATTCTTATATTGATATCGATTAAAGTATATATCGATCTTTTTATGCTTTACATTTTTCATGATCATTATGTTATCAAGTTTATATATCGATCTTTTTATGCTTTACATTTTTCATGATCATTATGTTATCAAGTTATCCGTAGGAAGTGGTTAAAGTGCGAACTTAGTTTTTTCATCTTGTCTATATTTTGCTTACACATCCATTTATTGTATCTTTTATTTTTACATAGTATAGAAGATGTCATTATCTAATGATTCCAATCGATAAGATATTTTCGAACGAGAACGTAAACCAAACTGATTTTATGTTTTTGGTTTTCTGTTTGTATTGATATATACCGACTTCCGGTATCGTGATAGCGGTAACATTAAGAACCGAATAAATACATTCCGAACGCTTTGGTTTAGCGCCGCAACGCGCGCATGGATTATAAACCTAGTTGATACGAAAATTAAACTTTTGAATGAAAATGGATATTTGTATCAAACCACATACACTAAATTAAGAGTTTAGTCCAAATCTTATTTGAGTTAATTAATTGTATTTTTAATTAGTTTTCCTTATTCTATATCATGCCTATTTGCGCAGGAAAAACAAAGAGCTCGCAGAGAATTCCGGGCAAGGTGTGAAGAGACTCGCAGAGAATTCCGGGCAAGGTGAAATCGAATTCAAGAACGAGGTTATGCTTGTTGCAAAGCTACAACATCGTAATTTGGTTAGGTTCCTTGGTTTTAGCTTTAGAAAGAACCGAAAGGCTTCTTATATACGAGTTCATGCCAAATGCAAGCCTTGATCATTTTATATTTGGTAATATCTTTTCAATACAGATTCAAGAGTACACCACTAAAATCAACATAAAATACGACCGCAAATAAAACAACAACAACAACAACCATACCCAGTAAATCCCACAAATAGCAAAGCTGCTCATAGGGTCTGGGGAGGGTGGGATGTAGACAGACCTTGCCTCTATCCCTAGGGATAGAGAGACTGCTTCCAGAAGAGACCCTCGGCTCCAAAACAAACAGCAAACCAACACATCAAGTCCAAGAATATAGAAAAATAGAAAAATAGACTAGAGAAAAAATAAGTCACCTATACGAAGCAAGTGATCAGAGTGGCACAGTGTAATGTAAATCATGTATAATAGCATATAACATCATTTGGGCATATACACAAGAAGTCAATCGTCGGTAAAGTCACTTAAAAGAATAAGAAAACCTACTTCCCTAAAATACACCTAAGACCTTATTTCAGTATCCTCTAGAAGTCCTTAACCCTAATCCTACGCCTCCACGAAGTCCTATCTTGGACCATGTCCTCAGAACGATGCAACTCTAGTAAATCATGCCTAATCTGCTCTTCCCATGTCAGTTTGGGTCTGCCTCTTCCTCTCCACAGTAAGAGTTTCCACTACTCTAACTGGTGTTGTCGTTTGTCTCCGCTTCACATGCCCAAACCATCTCAATCTCCCTTCCTTAATCTTATCCGATATACTAGGCACTCCTAATCTCTCCCTAAAAACCTCATTTCTTATCCGATCCAACCTCGTGTGCAGGGGCGGACCTATGTGGCAGTTAGGGCTTGCCCGGGATACCCCTCAACTTTCTCGATAAAGTATAATTTATTTTTAAAATTTTCGTTTGTATGTATTGGGATACCCCTAAACAAATATTAGGATACCCCTAAGTGTAGGTGAAATTGAAATGAGACAATAATTTATGGTCAACGGAAACGAAATTTCCGATGGAAAGTTGAAGTTGCAGCGTATGAAGAAGATGGAGTTATAATATGAAGAAGATGAAGTCATAACTTGTTATTATAAAAATATTTAGCATTGGAAAAGTCAAAAAGTAAAGCCTGTAAAAGTGTTGAGTCAATTTTAAAATATTCTTACCATTTACCTTTTTTTTTCGTTAAAGAAATGTTAATGCATATTTAACTATTAAATTTTTATTTTATTACTGTAAACGATATCTGTTT
This sequence comes from Helianthus tuberosus, assembly GCA_030545235.1. Lineage (NCBI taxonomy): Eukaryota > Viridiplantae > Streptophyta > Magnoliopsida > Asterales > Asteraceae > Helianthus > Helianthus tuberosus. Next base: position 5,616 of record JARYGA010006337.1, read on the forward strand.
GTTTTTTTTTACTTTTTTTGTTTATCATTTTATTAAGTATTATATCTCCTTTATTAATAATTTTCGGTCTTTTTTGTTGCTTAAAGATATTTTTATTACAAGCAAAATATTATCTGTAGAACTTCCAAATAACATTTAGTGTTTTATAAAAAAAAAATTGACAAAGTGTGTGTTTGATACACCCATTAATAAAAAAATGATAATCAACGTATGTTCTAGAATATAAAAATAAATTTATATTTGGATCCTATAATTAATTAGTTTTCATTCTCTCATTTTATTAGAGAGTAAACTTAATTTGATTAACAATTTTACTTTAAAAATAGTTTTATAACACACCTATCTATACCTAGTCAATATGTAATTTTAATTATATCTTATCTCATAATATTATATTATAATTTCTAAATTTTATTACTAACTTTTAAATTTTTTTTATTCAACGCGTGTAATACACGGGTTTGTTTCCTAATAATTCTATATATTAAAGCTCATTTTTACAAGCCACCCGGGTCTTCTAAAGGTTGTCGATATCTCACGGACGGGCCTAGGTTAAAAAAATAATAAGGGCCCATTTTTACTAGCCGCACCGGTATCTTGAATTTTCAAGGGCGGCCTAAGGTAAAAAAAATAAGGATACCCCTGAATTTTCCTTCTAGTTCCGCCACTGCTCGTGTGTCCACACATCCACCTCAGCATCCTCATCTCTGCTACCTCCATCTTGCGCGCTTGTGTCTTCTTGATAGCCCAACAGTCTGTTCCATACAGCATAGCTGGTCTAACTGCAACCCTGTAAAATTTTCCCTTTAGTTTAGTAGGGAACCTTCTATCGCACAATACTCCACTGGCTGCCTTCCATCTACACCAACCAGCCTGTATGCGATGGGTTACATCACTATCTATGTCACCATCCCTTTGTACAAACGACCCCAAATATTTAAATTTAGTAACATGCGGGACCAATTGATCCTCAATGGTGATTTGGGTGTCATCGTCATCGGCTACACCACTGAAATCATAGTGTAGATACTCAGTCTTAGAACGACTAATCCTTAGGCCCTTGCCCTCTAGAGCTAATCGCCACTCCTCTACCCTCGCGTTCAGGCACTGTTTAGTTTCTGCAATCAACACAATATCGTCTGCAAAAAGCATGCACCACGGAACTGTCTCCTGGATCAACTTGGACAACTCATCCAAGACCACCACAAAAAGGAAAGGGCTCAACGCAGACCCTTGGTGGAGTCCTACCTCCACAGGAAAGAAGTCTGTATCCCCTACGGGCGCGCGGACACTAGTTTCCGTTCTATCGTATGTATCCTTAATTATGTCTATATACTTCCCAGGTAGCCCTCGACCCTCCAAACTATCCCAAATCAGTTGTCGTGGAACACTGTCATATGCCTTTTCAAGGTCGATGAACACCATATGTAAATCTTGTTTCTTAGCTCTATATTTTTCCATCTGTCTCCTTAGAATATGTATCGCTTCTGTAGTTGACCTCCCTTTCATGAATCCAAATTGGTTTACTGAAACTTCCGTTTCTCTTCTAATTCTAGTTTCAATTACCCTCTCCCAGAGCTTCATAGTGTGGCTTAGCAGTTTGATTCATCTGTAGTTCCCACAACATTGAGCGTCTCCTTTATTCTTGTATAAAGGCACCACGACACTTCTCCTCCACTGATCTGGCATTTTTCCCGTCTTGAAAATGCTATTGAACAAAAGTGTTAACCATCGAACTCCTTCTTCCCCCAAACACTTCCACACCTCAATCGGTATGTTGTCCAAACCTACTGCCTTGCCTCTTCCCATCTTCCTAAGACCACCGTAAAAAGGAAAGACCGCAAATGTAATGTATAATTGTATAATATGTTAGAGGTGTATAAAATGATTTTGTTGCTGCACATCTTGTTGTTTGAAACTACTACTACCTATTATTATTATTATTATTATTATTACTATTACTATTACTATTACTATTACTATTACTATTACTATTACTATTACTATTACTATTACTATTACTATTACTATTGACAAAACTTTTCTTTCTAATATGTTGGAATTTTATTGTAGATCCAACTAAGGGTGCATTGCTTGACTGGAACAAACGTAACCACATTATAAAAGGGGTTGCTCGTGGCCTTCTTTACCTTCATGAAGACTCACGTTTGAGGATAATCCATCGTGATATGAAAGCTAGTAATGTTTTATTAGATGAAGAAATGAACCCAAAAATTGCAGATTTTGGCATGGCAAGGTTGTTTAACCTCCAAGAAACTCATGGATGTACAGGTCGTGTTGTTGGAACTTAGTAAGTACATCACATTTGGACACCACTCTTTGTGCCTATCACAAAAATTTCCATTCATTATCTCCTAATTCTTTCTCTCAATACCACTCTGTAGTGGTTATATGCCTCCAGAATATGTCATGCACAGCCAATTTTCAGTGAAATCAGATGTTTTCAGCTTTGGAGTATTAGTGCTTGAAATAATAACGGGTCAAAAGAATCAATACTTTAAATTGAGGAGAGAACTGAATTCCTTCTTAGCTATGTAAGTGTTAAGTGAATAACATTATACAGTACATGTAAGTTGCATCCTCGTGCTAATAATCTATCTACTCGATATCCTATAGGCATGGAAAAGTTAGAGATATGAAACTGCCACAGATATGATAGATCCCGCTTTGATGGTGGAATCCAATTCATTACAAGAAATCATGAGAGCCATCCACATTGCTTTACTTTCTGTTCAAAATAATGCAGCTGATAGACCAACCATGGCTTTGGTTGTTCTTATGCTTAACAGCTCGTCTCTTACTATTCAACTACCATCTGAGCCGGCTTATTTCATACATAGTGCCTTAGCTACAACAAGTGGCTCAGGAAGCCATAATCAAAGATCTTCTCACTCTTCCGGAAAAGATGCCTCAATATCCGAGATTGTTGGACGCTAGTCTTATTGATGTTTTCAATATTTTCACGATCACGCTGTCAAGTGTAATTCAGAATGATAATTTAGAAACTTCGATATGTAATACACATATACATATTCTTAGTACACATATTTAATGATAAATGGAAACCTTTATGAAGATATGATAGTTGAAGTAATAGGTACAAATGCATTATGTATATATAAAAATATGTGTCTTTTATAATTAGCTCTTAAATAATCTAGTAAATGTATATATTTACAAAAAATACACAATGTATGATAAAAGGTTTATAAAATATGGTAGTAAATTAGGTGCGTGGGTGTTATACATATACACACATATATATGTCTGTGTGCGCGCGTGTATTTGTATGAAGGAATTGTTCATGAGAATGAGAAAACCCTACATTATAAGAAATCCAAGAAAACATAACATGGCCCTTGATCTTACATCAATTATTGATATAAAAGATCTGGTATTTTAGTAATCAACTGAAACTAGTGGGTTACACCCTCGCTTCACGGCAGAGCCGGGCTAATCTTTTAAAAACTTGAATGACAACTGTTAGGGATAGAATTTTATAACTTATGGATCACGGATCCTCGAGTGTAGCTTGGATCACGGATCCTCAGTTCAGTTTGAATTAAGGATCCTCAGTAGATGCTGCAAGGATAAGGATCCAGGATCCTCATTATTATCCTAAACTAACAATTGTTTCCATCATGTTTTAACTTGTTTTGTAGCTGTATTCGAATGAGACTTGGTCCAACCGAGATTCTAGGGGAATATGCTTGGTATTTTTGCACATGCATGACCTCCATGACCGTTGTGATGATCGTGGGGAAGCTAGCACCATTTTCGGATAGTTTGTTAGCCTAGATAGTTTCTAATTTGAAAGGGGATACAAGCTTGATTTAAAAATATAGCAACACACATACACAACGCTCTCGAACTCTCTGCATTCACTTGGCGATTATACACTTACACACTATCAATCATTGTACCAAGCTTGTTATCATCCCAAGTTGTAAACTTTGTTTATCTAATATAGTTGGTGATTGGTAGTTTCCATCACCCAAGGTTTTTTATGCCGGAGATCATTCAATGATCAAGGGATTTTTCCTCGTACAAATCCTTGTGTTTATCATTCATTTCATTTATTTGTTGTTCTCATATTTGATCAATTAACCAAGCATCATACCTCACAAAAATCAGATTTGGTTACATTATCCTTGTGTGATTTTTGACCAAAACAGTTTGGCGCCCACCGTGGGGCAATCGGTGCTTCATTCTTGAAAAATCTTGTTCATTTCATTCATTTCTGTTCATTACCTTCAACCACATGGCTTCTCATGTGAAGAACACTTCAAGCTCCATGCCGGCGATCACCTCTTCACAGAGCATTCCACCTTTGCCTCCTGTTCCTTCTGGATCCCAGAAGAATGCTGAGAATGCTGCGCAGAAACATACCCCCGTTTTCACAAAAGCAACTACTGTACTGCTGTTTCTTCTGGTCCTACTAACAATGATCTTTATTCTTTGATTTTGCAGATGAAGGATTACATGTAGCAGCATGACAAAACTAATGATAGGATCCTTCGAGAAATTGATGAAATCAAGAAATTGAAGAGATCAGCGGAGGATCATTTTCCATTGGTGCCTAGATCACTGAATTTTGATACTCCAGCCACAACTACCCAGCATTCCACGGCATCAGGTGTCCAGTACCAGGGTGGATCATCGAGTATGCATTATGGATCATCGGCAATGACGCAGGCTCAAGGATCTTACTTTCAGCTTTCAGGATCCTCTCTTCGGCCTTAAGGATCCTCCTTCCAGCATCAAGGATCCTTCTCTAGTTTAGGAGGATACATGGGGACGCAGTCAGTTCAAGGATCCTACTCTCAGTACCCAGGATCCTCATCTCAGATTCAAGGATTCTCATCCCAGGTTCACGGATCCATGGAGTATCCTCCAATACCTCCAGCTTCAGTGTATCAAGGATCCAACATCTTTCAGGATCAAGGATCCTTAAGGAGACTGCAACCCAGAAGTTCAGAGATTTATTTAGGAGACTTCATCCCCATGTAGACTATTGCTTCATCTGGTCCCTCGATCATACCAGAATCACATCAATTTGGATTCACATCTGGAATCCCAGCCTCGAATCAATCAGGAGGTAACACTTTAAATACATCTTATAATACTAACCATGGCTTTGTGTAGGAACCAGGAATCAACCAAGATATGGCAAGAGAATTGCAAAAACTCAAGGATATGATATCCAGCGTCCCAGGAGTGGTTAAGCCCATTCCTGAGATTGCTGATGGGAGTCATAGGATATCTCGCTTTGCACCACCTATATGTGATGTAGAGATACCAAAAAGATTTCAAACACCAAATATGAAGCTTTATAATGGTACAACTGATCCAGAAGAGCATGTAGCTCAATACAGGGAGAGAATGGACATCAACCCCATTCCTGAAAGGTTAAAAGAAGCATGTCTATGCAAGGGTTTCGGATCCACACTGACAGGATCAGCTCTTAAATGGCTGCTAAGTCTTCCTCCTTACTCTATTACTTCATTTGCTAATCTAGTTAACTTGTTTAATAGCCAATTTTCATGTAGTAGGAGATTTGAAGGATTAAATAGTGACTTATATAGGGTAACTCAAGGTAACAATGAATCACTAAGGGATTATATAACAAAATTCAGTAGAGAATCCTTAGAAATTCCCAACTTAGATATTGCAACAGCTGTAGAAGCTTTCAAAATGGGTTTGCTTAAGGAATCACAATTCTATGATGATCTTGTTATGACACCTTGCAGGAACCTTGATGATGTAAGAACCAGGGCCCTTAGATTCATCCGTTTAGAGGATGATAAAAGGATCCAGGAGAGACTGTCAGGATCCTTAAAGCAGGAAAAGCAAGGATCCTATTTCAGGAACAACAAATCAAAATCATACAACAAGTCTGATAATCAAAATGTGCATGCTGTGGAGCAAGAGGAGGACGATGAGGATTATCCTCCTATTTCTGAATATTGCTTTGATGTTGACAACAATGAACTGATTATTGCTATGCAGAATTTAGGTGACAAAGCTAGGTGGCCTAGAAAGAATGACAAGCCAGCCGCTATAAAAGACAAATCCAAATGGTGTGCATATCATGAAGATTTTGGTCATCTCACTGATGAATGTATAGCACTCAGGAAAGAGATCGGTTACCTGTTAAGCAAAGGATACTTGAAGGAACTATTCGGAAGAACGAAATCAAGGATCCAAGATCCTAAAAAATTTCCAGAAAGGGCTCCTGCTCTTCCAGCTGATGCCCAAATTATCAACTTTATCTCCGGTGGATTAGATATATGTGGCGCCTACTTTTCAGCAGCTAAGAGGCATGCCAAAGAGACAAAAATGGAGAATGGGGATAGGCTTATTCGAACCTCCATCCTTACACATGAGAAAGTTATATCCATTGATGAGGATGACCGTGTGGATATTCAGGATCCTCATCATGATGGTCTTGTTATTACATTGTTTATTTCTAACCATTTTGTTCGCAGGATTCTCATAGATGGGGGAAGCTCAGTGAACATTATTCAACTTGATGTCCTCAAAAGAATGAACATCCCCGAATCAGAAATTATCCCAAGATCATAAGTTCTTGTGGGATTCAGTGGGGAAACCAAGAACACATTGGGGGGCATCAAACTTCCTATTTACATAGAGGGAGTGAATTCTATTTAAAAATTTTGTATCATAGATTGCTTATATTGTTGTAATGTTATCCTTGGCATGCCATGGATACATGATATGAAAGAAGTCCCCTCTACATATCATTAGTGTGTCAAACTCCCTACTCTATGGGGTGTGGTGAAGATAGAAAGTGATCAACCAGAGGCCAAGAATTGTTACACTTCATCAATGAAGCCAGCCTCAAGACCTAGGGAGGCATAGCAATTAAAGTATCCTCCAAGAGATGTCCTGGAGGCGAGAGAACAAGATGTTAAAGACATCCTGATGGATCCTCAGGATCCTGAATCCAAGGTTTTTATAGGATCCGGGATCCTCGATACCATTGAACAGGATTTAGTATCCTTCTTAAAAAGGAGAAAAGCTACCTTCGCCTTGAAACATGAAGATATGACACATATTTCCAAAGATATTATTACTCATAAACTTGGCATTGACAGGTCTTTCAAGCTTATACATCAAAAGAGGAGAAAGTTTGCACCCGAAAGAAATGCCATCATCCAAGAGGAGGTAGATAAACTGCTCAAAGCAGGTATGATTAGAGAGGTAAAGTATCCAAGGTGGCTAGCCAATGTGGTTGTTTTTCAAAAGAAAAATGGAAAGTGGAGGTGTGTGTCGATTTTAATGATTTAAATAAGGCATGTCCCAAGGATCCTTTCCCATTACCCCACATTGACTCCATGGTGGATGCTATAGTGGGTCATGAGTTGTTAACTTTCATGGATGCTTCATCTGGATTCCAACAAATTCAGATGGAACTATCTGATCAAGAGGATACAGCCTTTATGACCCCTACTGGTATCTATTGTTATATTGCTATGCCATTTGGACTAAGAAATGCAGTGCTGCATACCAAAGGCTAGTTAATATGATGTTTAAAGAACAAATTGGACACACAATGGAAGTCTATATTGATGACATGGTGGTTAAGTCCAAAAGAGCTGAGGATCAACTTAGAGATTTGGAGGAAACATTTGATATCCTTGATAGATACAACATGAAATTGAATCCTTCCAAGTGCCACTTTGGTGTAAAAGCTGGCAAGTTTCTAGGTTATATGCTGACTAAAAGAGGGATAGAGGCAAGTCCAGAACAAATCAAGGCCATTGTGAACATCAAATCTCCTACCAATGCTAAGGATGTGCAAAGATTGACAAGAAGGATTGCAGCCTTGAACAGATTCATCTCAAAATCATCAGAAAAATGTAAAGAATTCTATGACATCCTGAGAAAGAACAAAAAATTTAAGTGGACTGAAAAGCATGAGAATGCCCTCAAGGCCCTTAAGGATTACCTATCCTCAGCTCCAGCTTAGCTTTGATGAAACCAGAAAAAGGGGACATATTTGTCACACCCTGCTAGTAGCGGAAGCGTATTATGTGTGATGTAAGAAAGGTAATCATTGCATCCAAATGAGTAAACAACATAAACCACAACGATGCCATAGATATATTGTTTTCAACAAAGATTACAAGTTTTCCAAACATAGTTTCCAAATTCACCAACGTTCACAACGTTAACATGACATAGTTTAAGTTATATTACACAACACAAAAGGTAGTTTTTAACATAAAACATAGTGAGGTTTTGTCCCCTATATACCCATACGAAGTTGGGATATAAAAGACAAACCCTCCAAAAGCGGCTATCGTTGTCATAGACTTTCCCGTTCCCCGTAGTGTATCACCGGCTCAAGACTTGTTTCCTGAAATACATGTAGTTTTAAAAAGTCAACAAAAGTTGAGCGAGTTCATGCAGTTATTGTTATCATATGAAATCTTTGTATTCTTGCAATGAAATCCCGGTATGTTAATAGCATTTATGGAGTTTAAGGATCCATTAGTGGGTAGCGAGCCCCCTGACATTATGTACCATAAGTACGTAACCAACCCGAGACAACTTTGACATCATTGGGATCACAAAAGCACTCCTGTGGCACCAACTAGGAGTGGAGCGTGTCTCAAGCTCTATAGATCTACACCTTTTGCACCTTGGTCACTAAGTGATTAATGGTTACTATGTCATCATCCTACTTATGTACATTGATCATGTTATCATCTAAACCCATAGCTAACATACCCATAGTTTTGACATGTATTTCCCCTCGACTGTTTTAAAATAAAACATTGAAATCATTGAAAGGAGGGACATGAACTCACAAGTTTGCGTTCCTAGTATGTAATACCGTAGCGAGCATCCATACGTGTGATTAACCTACATGTGTACTAACTTTATTAGACACTAGGTCTTATCGGACCTCGTACAAGTTGTTAGTCTTGAATTCTTATTGTGTTTTCATTTGTCATTTTGGGACAACTTTGTATATTTAGAGCGTTGGTAGTTTACTCGCTCGATTGTTATATATATTGAATTCATAAGTGTATACATGTATTATATGTGTATTGAATTATGTGTGAACGGGCTTCGCCCATCACATGTCCTCGTGCTGTGCACGCATGTCCTTGAGCCTTTGCTCATGTCATTGGGCCGAGCCCATGTCATCTATGTTATTGGGCCTAACCCATGTTTTAATGTTATTGGGCCGAGCCCATGTCTTTTATGTCATTGGGCCGAGCCCATGTTTTCTTGTCATTGGGCATTGGCCCATGTACTTTAATAATTTGGGCCATAGCCCTTGTATTTTAGCAATTTGGGCCTACCCCAAATGTTTTGTCATTGGGCCTTGGCCGATGTATCTTCATGAGTCCATTTTTAATAGTCTTGCATTTTTGTATTTTTCAACTTTTCGAATTTTGTTATGGGTAGTATATATATTAATTCGGTATCTAAAAATATATATATATTTCTTCTGTCAATGAAACGCCCAAGTGTCGCAGTAATCTTCTCGTGATGACGCTATGCCCCCTTATCATCGGTGACGATATATATTCTTTCATTTACCGAAATAAATTATGTATCTTACTTGTCAGCTTGAATTATACATTATTTCCTAAAAATATATTTTTGTGGGCTCGTCCGTTGTCCGATTTGTTCACTCGTCCGTGTATCCGTTCAAGGATATGTTATAGATACGATCTATGTTTATCCATTTTTGTAGCATTTCTTTGGTATCTAGTGGACTTTGGTGTATATGTATACATGTGTTATTTTCTACTTGTTTTCTTTCAAGTGTCTTCATGATATGTATTTGTGTATTTTCACTTGTATATTGTATTTAATGTTTTGGCATGCATTACTCTAATATTAATACGTACAAATAATATACAAGTATCATACACCAAAGAGTACTTTTAAATATATAATTTTTACCAAAAATTATATTTGCACATGTTTATATTTTTCATCCATTTATACTTGTAAAAATATATATATGAGTTTATAAAATCTCTTGGATGATTAGAGCTTTACCCTTTGTATCAAGACTTCCTTAATGAAGATTAAGACCACTAATCGCGTTTAACATTATTAATCACCCATTAATCCCCTCTTTAATCGTGATTAGATTTTTAGAAAAATTCGCCATAGTTTCCCCTAAAACTATGACGTTTCCCACCTTCTAAAAACGCGTTTAAACCACAATCAAGTTTCCCAATCACCATTATCCACCAATTTCCTTTCAAACATGTATACTTAACAACATAACTCCCACATTTCATGAACTTGCATATATATACTTTTCATACATAAAAAGTTAGACTTTTTATGGTGACTTTTTATAACAAGCAAGTTATTTAACTTAATCTTGTTTCTTTATGTAGTCTAAAAATTACATGTTTAGTTCATGAATGTGAGTATGATGATCTTTCATGATTTAAACATAACCATGTTTAAATTATCTTTTTGTGTTCATCATGGTAAGATGAACACTAATCTTGAATACTACAAGAATATACTCACAAGATCATCATGTACATAAACTTTAAATCACTAATATTAACAAAATCAACATAAACAACATGATCATACAAATTAACTACACTAATCTACACATATCAACACATAATATAGTTAGATTTAGTGTTTATTAGCTTTGAGATTAGGGTTTTTGTTTATGTTTAACTTAAATTCAAGATCATCAACTTGTACTTTTGAGATTAACTAGTAATAAAAAGCATAAATATGGTGTTTAGAAGTGTTACAACTTTGCACAAGCCAAAATAAGAAAATAAGAAGAAAATTAAGCTCCAAAAGTGCTCCTAATGATGCTCCATGTTTGCAACTCCTTAGCTCATCCTTGAAATGGGTTTAAAGTGCTTGTAATGTAGTATTTTAGTGATGAAAAAAATGGTGAAGGTGGGTGGTGGTTTTTGGCCGTATACAAGAGAAAAAAAAGACAAGGAAGTTGTTGTTTGCAAGTTTGTAGCAAATGTGGTGTGATGTTGTTATACATACATATATATATATAGTGTGAGGTTCATTGGGGAACACTAAAAAAGTGGGGAACAGTGGGAACCGACTCAAACGAACTCTGATTGGACTCATTCCAGCGGCGTTGGAACCGTCTCGTCGAACCCTAACTAGGATCTCTTAACCCTAAACCCTAAATCATAACCCCTAAACCCTAAATATATTAGAGTTTGACTTTTAGGGTTTAGCTTTAGGGTTTAGCTTTAGGGTTTAGCTTTAGAGTTTTGGGCTTAGCTTTAGGGTTTAGCTTTAGGTTTAGCCTTTAGGGTTTAGCTTTTAGGTTTATAGTTTAGATTTTACGGTTTAGCTTAGGTTTTAGCCTTATTTTTTAGCTTTAGGGTTTAGAGTTTAGGAATTAGGATTTAGGGTTTAGGGTTAAGAGATCTTAGTTAGGGTTCGACGAGACGGTTTCAACGTCGCTGGAATGAGTCCAATCTGAGTTTGTTTAAGTCGGTTCCCTTCTGTTCCCCACTTTTTTAGTGTTCCCCAATGAACCTTCCCCTATATATATATATATATATATATAGGGTTGAGTTCATTTCAGAATTCTGAATAACTACAGAACTTTCAGAACTCCTAATAAACAATCATTTTATATATAAGTTTTTGTATTTAGGATCTTTTTATCACCTGTTATATGTATTTCTTTGATTACATACATGTTAAAAGTAGTTTACATATGTTTAATTGCCAAAATTATTTATATGTGTCATAACTAATTACATATATGTAAAAAAAACTAGTTTACATATGTGTAATTATAAAATTACGTATAAAAAATGATAAAATTACTCTTAACATGTATGTAATGGTAAAAATACACATAATAAATGATAAAATTATCCTAAACATAAAAATATATAAATAAAAAGATTGTTTATTAGGAGTTCTGCGAGTTCTGTAAATATTTATGGTTCTGAAATGATCCTGGCCCTATATATATATATTTTAATCTTTCATGACCATGCTTTATCCATCAACTTTTCACCAAAAGTATGGTGAGTATTTAGGGCCATTTTGGCCGAAATTATGAACCTAGGTATGTAGGTTATGGCATATTTTTTTTATTTTTATTTTTTTATGCATTTAGACATGTGTAGGATTTTCTAGAATATATATTTAGGTCATTTGAGGTATTCTTGCATGTTTAGGGTGTTAAACTAGGTCTAGCTAGTTCACTAGACTAGTTGGTATTAGTTTTGGATGGTAAAAATACCACTGGTTCGCTCATCGGTTCGATACCGGGTGGTATACGAAAGGTACTAGATAATACCGGGAACTATGAAATTACCATCGATGATATGACGTTTATTTAGGATACTTGCGACGCTAAAATAAGTTTAACTAGTTCACTAGCTTCTTCGTTTGGTTGTTTTGTGACGAAAATACCACTTACTAGGCTTCCGGGTCGATAACGGACTATTTAAGTGTGTAGCGATATAATGCCGGAAGCTTGTTATTTTGGACACTACAATGATATTCCCAGAGTGTTTTAGCATATACGTCATCAATTGTCATCACTCCGAAGTTCCAGAAATGCTTAATTATTAATACGGACAAGTTAAAAATGTTATATTTTTGGCAAAACGGGCGATTTAGTGATTAGGGCGTTGTACTGGAAAGTTCTAGAAAAGTTCTAGATTTTTGCAAGATCTGTTTTCGTTTCGTATTAGTGTTTTCTTATAAAAATGGACTCAGTTATGTTATCTGTGTGTCGTTTTTCATAGTTTCGATCTGTTTTCACGGTTTTGCTGGCATGAATAGTGTAACCGTGATAGTGTAACCGTGAATAGTGCGCGCAGCACTTTCTACCAACACTTTTAGGACATTGTTTGCTTGGTTTCGCAATACGATGAAAACCGACATATGTTTTAGCATTGTTCTTCTTGTCCTAACACTGTTATCTTATCCGGTTTACGATACAGTTACGTAATTAAATTACGCTAAATGCATGAGATTAAGTAAATAAAATAGTGATTAGTTTGTACGGAATTACCGGTTATTTGCTAGTTGTCACATTCTCCCCCTGTTAAAAAGAATTTCGTCCCGAAATTCAAGTTGAGCCATCCTTTGAAGGAGTCTTCTCGAACAGGTGGGGATATTTTGCCTTGATCTGATCTTCACGTTCCCAGGTATAATCGGGTCCGTGACGTGAGTTCCAGCGGACCTTGACTAGTTTGATACGACTTCTCCTTGTCTTGTGGACTTTCCAGTTCGTAACCTCAACGGGTTCTTCGGTAAACTGGAGCGTGTCGTCTACATGAATTTCATCCGCTGGGATGATAACTTTCTCAATGGTCGGACTTTTCTTGAGATTCGACACATGAAATGTGTCGTGTACGTTACTGAGTTCTTCTGGCAGTTTCAACTTGTACGCGACGGTACCGATCTTTTCTAGAATCTCAAATGGCCCAATGTGTCTCGGGTTTAGTTTTCCGCATTTCCCGAATCTCGCTACGCCTTTCCAAGGCGAGACCTTTAGTAAGACATTGTCTCCGACCTCGAAGGATAATGGTTTACGTCTTCTGTCCGCGTAGCTCTTTTGTCTGTCACGAGCTGCTTTGATACGGTCTCGTATCTTTGCTATTTTTTCAGTAGTCTCTTGGACTAGTTCAGGGCCAATGAGTTGTTTGTCTCCGACTTCCTGCCCAACACAGCGGTGATCGACACTTCTGTCCGTATAGTGCTTCGTATGGGGCGACTTTGATGCTTGTGTGATAACTGTTATTATAGGAAAACTCTACCAGGGGTAAATGAGTATCCCAATTACCGCCTAAGTCCATCACACAGGCGCGAAGCATGTCTTCCAATGTTTGGATGATTCGTTCGCTTTGTCCGTCGGTTTGCGGATGAAATGTTGTGCTTAGATCCAAACGAGATCCAAGCGATTCTTGAAATGATTGCCATATTCTTGACACAAAGCGACCATCCCGGTTCGAGATTATCGAAATAGGCACTCCATGACATGCCACAATCTCGTTGAGGTAGATTTTAGCTAGCTTCGCGGTGCTGTCTTTCTCCCGAATAGGTAAGAAGTGAGCCGACTTGGTTAATCGATCAACAATAACCCATATCATGTCATGACCTTGAGAGGTTCGTGGGAGTCCTGTAATGAAGTCCATTAATATCTGCTCCCATTTCCAAACAGGAATCTCGGGCTGTTGTAATAATCCAGATGGCTTTTGATACTCGACCTTGACCTTTGAAGAAGTTAGGCAATTCCCAACATAGGTCGCAATATCTCTCTTGAGTTTAGGCCACCAATAGTATTCTTTTAAATCCTGATACATCTTATCAGATCCTGGGTGTATTGAATATCTTGACTTGTGTGCTTCATCCAACACTAAGTCTCGTAGGCCACCAAAATAGGGGATCCAGATCTTTCCCCTGAAATATAAAGTGTCATCTTTGTTTGTTTCCATTTGTTTCCATTTGTTTCCTTGCTCTTCGCAAGGATTCTGCTCGTATATTTCCTGGCGTTAGGGCTTCCCGTTGTGCATCGCGCACTCGGGTAGTGAAGTTTGTCTGGATTGTCAACTCTAAAGCTCGTACTCGTAATGTTCTAACTCTTTCTTCCCGGCTCAAAGCATCCGCTACAACGTTTGCTTTTCCCGGATGGTACCTAATTTAGCAGTCGTAGTCGTTCAACAATTCTACCCATCGCCGTTGGCGCATGTTTAATTCCTTTTGGTCGAATATATGTTGAAGACTTTTATGATCAGTGAATATGGTACACTTGGTACGATAGAGATAGTGACAACAAATCTTTAACGCGAACACCACTGCGCCCAATTCTAGGTCGTGAGTGGTATAGTTCTTTTCATGAACTTTCAACTGTCGTGACGCGTACGCGATGACTTTTTCACGTTGCATTAATACACAACCCAAGCCTTGGTGCGATGCATCACAATACACCACAAAGTCATCGGTGCCGTCAGGGAGTGATAAGATTGGCGCTTGGCATAGTTTATCTTTGAGCGTTTGGAATGCCATTTCTTGTCTTTCACCCCAATCGAACTTTTTATCCTTTTGAGTGAGTGAGGTTAGCGGTTGAGAAATTTTTGAAAAATTCTCAATGAATCTTCGATAGTATCCCGCTAAACCCAGAAGTTGTCTTACTTCTGTTGGTGTCTTTAGAGTGTTCCAGTTCTTTATGGCCTCTATCTTAGCTGGATCAACATATATTCCTTTCTTGTTCACCACATGACCGAGAAATTGTACTTCACGAATCCAAAATTCGCATTTTGAGAACTTTGCGTACAATTGTTCTTTCTTAAGCAACTCCCAAATAGTTCTCAAGTGTTGTTCGTGTTCCGCCTCTGTTCGTGAGTATATTAAAATGTCATCAATGAATACAATCACGAACTTGTCGAGATATGGTTTACATACTCGGTTCATCAAGTCCATGAATATGGCGGGAGCGTTTGTTAAGCCGAAAGGTATAACAAGGAACTCGTAATTCCCATAACGAGTCCTAAACGCTGTCTTAGGAATGCTTTCCTCTTGAATCCACAACTGATGGTATCCGGATCTTAGATCGATCTTGGAATAGAAGCTGGAACCTTGCAACTGATCGAACAAGTCGTCGATCCTCGGTAACGGATACCGATTCTTGATAGTTAGCTTGTTTAGTTCTCTGTAGTCGATGCACATCCGAAAGGTTCCATCCTTCTTTTTGACAAATAGCACCGGAGCTCCCCAAGGTGAGAAACTCGGTCTAATAAATCTTTTGTCTAACAATTCCTTCAACCGAGTGGATAATTCTTGCATCTCAGAGGGCGCTAGTCTATATGGAGCCTTTGCCACTGGTGCCGCTCCGGGCACTAGATCGATACGGAATTCCACATGTCGTTGTGGTGGCAGTCCCGGCAAGTCTTCGGGAAAGACTTCGGGATATTCCCTTACCATAGGGATGTCTTCCACCTTGCGCTCCTCGGATTTCTTGTCAACGACATGAGCAAGAAAGGCGATGCATCCTTTTCTCAAACATTTTTGAGCTTTCATGCAACTGATGATTCGTAATGGCGTGTCTTGTTTCTCCCCGTGTACTAGCAAATGTTCTCCATCGGGCAGGGGGATGTGTATGATCTTCTCATGACATATGACTTTGGCTCGATTATCGGATAGCCAATCCATGCCAATAATGACATCGAAACTACCTAATGGAACTGGTAAGAGATCTATGTCAAACTTTCGTTCACCCAGTTCTAAGGTACATTTCTTTATGATTTCCCCCGATTCTATCAATTCCCCATTAGCTAATTCAATCGAGTTTGGAATATCTAATTTGCTCGATTCTACCCCAAGTATATTTCTAAATTCCTTAGAAATAAAACTATAATCCGCTCCAGTATCGAAAATAATAGATGTGAAGTGATTATTGATAGGGAACGTACCAGTGACCACGTTCGGGTCCTGGCGAGCGTCCTTAGCTCCTATCACAAATGCTCTACCCCGAGCTTGGATTTCCTTCGGGCAGTCCCTTTTAAAGTGCCCTTGTCACCACAATTGTAGCAACCTTGATCCTTAGCGTTCGTTCCCCGGCACACCTCAGTCCGGTGCCCAAATTTACCACATTTTCCACACTTGGGACGTCGACATTCTCCGTAATGGTGGAAGGGGCATTTGTTGCACTTTGGTGCACTCCCGGTGTAAGGCTTCCTGCCGGTATCGTTTGTAGTGGTGGTAATATAAGCTTTTGCCTCTTTGACTTCTTTCGAGTTTTGCCCCTTGTTGTTATAGTTCTTACCCCGTGAACCTTTCTTGAAATGGGAGAACTTCCTTTTGTTTGAGCCAGAAGTCTCCACCGTGGTTTCCTTTTTGTTCACCCCAGACTCATTAAATTTCCCTTGACGTACTGCCTCCTCAGTAAGTGCTATAACTAAATCAACGGCTTCTCCAATCTCCGTGGGCTTAGATGAGGTAACCAGACTTAGTATTTGGGGGGCAAGTCCCCAGATGTACCTCTCGATCCTCTTGAATTCGGGTTCCACCAAGTATGGAACTACACGGGACAAGTCATGGAATCGCTGCGTGTAATCCGCAATATCCGCACCAATCATTTTCAGATTTCAGAATTCCGTTTCTAACTTCTGAATTTCCGTCCTTGAGCAATACTTTTTCCTCATCAGTTCTTTTAGTTCCTCCCAGGTCAGGCCGTACGCAGCAGTTTCGCCTTTAGTTTGGACCTGGAGGTTCCACCAAGACAGTGCTCCATCAATAAAGAGTCCAGTGACATAAGTAACCCTTTGCTCAGCAGGGCATTTGCTTATTCGAATGACCGAGTCGGTCTTCTCAGTCCAGCGAATGAAGGAAACAGCACCTCCCGTACCATCAAAATTTAGAGGTTTGCAGTCTAAGAACTGCTTATAAGTGCAACCTGAAATCACCGTATGCACAAATTCAAGAGTGAGTATCAAGAGCAAGTTTAGAATAGATGAGAGTATCGTGTAGGTTAACGAATAACCAGGCATTACTAGTAGGAGGGTTGCCTCCAGAAGTACCTCCTGTACCACCGCTGTGTTTAGTGCAGTTAGCTTCGTATTGAGCTATTTCCTGCGAGATACGTTCATTCAACTCTTCCTATGTCGTCGGTAGCGGGTTCGTGTTCGTTCTTCCATGTCGGGGCGACATTGTCTTCTAGATAAAATATCGATCTCCATTAGACAAATATTTAGTAATAAATATTTCCAAGTATATGTATATAAACCCGTCGGGTTTATATAAACAAGAAATGTATATACAAATATACATGATATAACCACACAATCACGAGCATGCATGAACATACCAATCATCACAATGGTCGCATAAACTCAGGTGTAGAAAAGCACCATGCCATAACATAACATCAACCATAAGTCCACCATGTCATAACTATATCAACCACAATATCATCACATCACCATAATATCAACCACAACATAAAAGAAATACAATGTGAAATACAGAAAACATACTTTTATACATAATGACAACTTGTTACATTTGTTCATGAAGATCAAAAGGACTTAGGGATACATATCCCTAGTCAGCACAAGGTATAATACAAAAGTAAGATTTTCTACTACATTGTATCTTCATGTCTTCAAGTTGTCTTCCAAAAGTCTTGATCTTTATAAGCCTCAGTCTTCACAAAAGTGGGTAGTCATCCCAAAAGATAGCCAACTGACATACTAGTGACATACTGCTAACATACTACTAGAGTGGAGAAGGTGGTGGTGGTGACTGTGGCAAAGGTGGTGGTGATGGAGGAGGTGATAATGGCAAGGGTGGTAGTGGTGATGCAGGTGGTGGTGGGGGAGTGATGGCAGCTCTGATCGCGGCAATCTTAGTCTGGAGCTCACCGAATCTACGAAAAACTATGGAAATCTAAACATCATGAGACATAGTCATATCCACCATAGCGGTCAGAGGGATGTGAGGGGGATGATAGGGATCAGAAGGGTCCATGCCCGGTGGGGGTATAGGAGTATACATGTAGGGTGGTCTGACTGGGGGTGGAGGTCCAGCATAATAAGAAGGTCCAGTAGCATAGGGGTCGTGAAATGTGTGAGAGAACGGCTGAGGTGAAGGCCGTCCAAACTGATAATGAGACGGGTGTTACAGTGAGTGTGGAAATCCCGGCAAATGTGTGGGATCGGCAGTAGGGGTAGGTGGTACCGAAGCAGGGGAAGACACAGGTGGCGAGTGTATCGGTGGAGGGGGAACTGGGGCAGCCGATGAAGTGTCATCCAATAACTGCTCACTCTCGGCAGCAGACAAGGACGACGATATATGAACAACCGATATGACGGGGGATGGTAACACTAGAATAGCTATGTCATCTACAACCTCGCCATCACCTAGATCGTCCTCTAGATGGTCGACATAGATCACAGGGACGTGGACATCATCATCCTATAAATCAATGAAAGGAACAACGGCTAGAGGTACGGCTAAGTGGACTATCATGTGCTCTCCCTCGGGATGTCCATAGATAATCACATCATGCAGTGGTTGCTGAAGAGCTAGAACATCGTCGTCAAGTGGTGCTTGATCCTCAACAGGATAAATGAGAGCGAACGGTTGGAAATCATCCAACATATCATCATCATCTGAAAAGGCGTCGTGCTCGGACTCGTCGTCCGACGAAATGATAATGACATCAGGCGCGTAGTCGTCATCCGATACTAACGGCATCGGGTCAATCTCAGAACTGTCCGTCGAAGAAGACATGGTCCAGGCAAATAATTCGTACATTATGCATATATATATGTTAGCAAAATAATTCATTATTTATGATATATCTCATGCAATCACTATATATGTCATTCCATTTTTGTTCTCATGTTTCACATGTAGTCCTTAATGTTTTCAAGTCTATTCCTTATAGACTACCCATGTATTGATCCTTCTTGTTACTTATGATTGAGCTCGCGTGATAGATCCTCATGTTATAGTGACACAATGAAAACCTTTTGTCATTTTTGTCATTCTTTTGAAATCACTTTTGTAATGTTATCGACTTTGTTTTCATGTGAGAGCCCTTCGGTGATTGTAGACCAAACTTTACTAAAAGTTTTTAACCGGTTCACTACAATCGGAGCTCTGATACCAATATGTCACACCCTGCTAGTAGCGGAAGCGTATTGTGTGTGACGTAAGAAAGGTAATCATTGAATCCAAATGAGTAAGCAACATAAACCACAACGATGCCATAGATATATTGTTTTTAACAAAGATTACAAGTTTTCTAAACATAGTTTCCAAATTCACCAACGTTCACAACGTTAACATGACATAGTTTAAGTTATATTACACAACACAAAAGATAGTTTTTGACATAAAACATAGTGAGGTTTTGTCCCCTATATACCCATACGAAGTTGGGATATAAAAGACAAACCCTCCAAAAGCGGCTATCGTTGTCATAGACTTTCCCGTTCCCCGTAGTGTATCACCGGCTCAAGACTTGTTTCCTGAAATACATGTAGTTTTAAAAAGTCAACAAAAGTTGAATGAGTTCATGCAGTTATTGTTATCATATATAATCTTTGTATTCTTGCAATGAAATCCCGGTATGTTAATAGCATTTATGGAGTTTAAGGATCCATCAGTGGGTAGCGAGCCCCTTGACATTATGTACCATAAGTACGTAACCAACCCGAGACAATTTTGACATCATTGGGATCACAAAAGCACTCCTATGGCACCAACCAGGAGTGGAGTGTGTCTCAAGCTCTATAGATCTACATCTTTTGCACCTTGGTCACTAAGTGATTAATGGTTACTATGTCATCATCCTACTTACGTACATTGATCATGTTATCATCTAAACCCATTGCTAACATACCCAAAGTTTTGACATGTATTTCCCCTCGACTGTTTTAAAATAAAACATTGAAATCATTGAAAATAGTGACATGAACTCACAAGTTTGCGTTCCTGGTAAGTAATACTGTAGCGAGCGTCCGTACGTGCGATTAACCTACATGTGTACTAATTTTATTAGACACTAGGTCTTATCGGACCTCGTACAAGTTGTTCGTCTTGAATTCTTATTAAGTTTTCATTTGTCATTTGTCTTTTTAGGACAACTTTGTATTTTTAGAGCGTTGGTAGTTTACTCGCTCGATTGTTATATATATTGAATTCATAAGTGTATACATGTATTCTATGTGTATTGAATTATGTGTGAACGGGCTTCGCCCTTCAAATGTCCTCGTGCCGCGCACGCATGTCCTTGAGCCTTTGTTCTTGTCATTGGGCCGAGCCCATGTCATTGGGCCGAGCCCATGTCATCTATGTTATTGGGCCTAACCCATGTTTTAATGTTATTAGGCCGAGCCCATGTCTTTTATGTCATTGGGCCGAGCCCATGTTTTCTTGTCATTGGGCATTGGCCCATGTACTTTATTAATTTGGGCCCAAGTCCTTGTATTTTAGCAATTTGGGCCTACCCCAAATGTTTTGTCATTGGGCCTTGGCCCATGTATCTTCATGAGTCCATTTTTAATAGTCTTGCTTTTTTTGTATTTTTCAATTTTCCGAATTTTGTTATTGGTAGTATATTTATTAATTTGGCGTCTAAAAATATATATATATTTCTTGTGTCAATGAAGCGCCCAAGTGTCGTAGTAATCTTCTCGTGATGACGCTATGCCCCCTTGTCATCGGTGACGATATATATTCTTTTATTTACCAAAATAAATTATTTATCTTACTTGTCGGCTTGAATTATACATTATTTCGTAAGAATATATTTTTGTGGGCTCGCCCGTTGTCCGATTTGTTCACTCGTCCGTATATCCGTTCAAGGATATGTTATAGATACGATCTATGTTTATCCATTTTTGTAGCATTTCTTTGGTATCTAGTGGACTTTGATGTATATGTATACATGTGTTATTTTCTACTTGTTTTCTTTCAAGTGTCTTCATGATATGTATTTTCACTTGTATATTGTATTTAGTGTTTTGGCATGCATTACTCTAATATTAATACATACAAATAATATACAAGTATCATACACCAAAGAGTACTTTTAAATATATAATTTTTACCAAAAATTATATTTGCACGTGTTTATATTTTCATCCATTTATACTTGTAAAAATATTCATATGAGTTTATAAAATCTCTTGGATGATTAGAGCTTTACCCTTTGTATCAAGACTTCCTTAATGAAGATTAAGACCACTAATCGCGTTTAACATTGTTAATCACCCATTAATCCCCTCTTTAATCGCGATTAGATTTTTAGAAAAATTCGCCATAGTTTCCCCTAAAACTATGACGTTTCCCACGTTATAAAAATGCGTTTAAACCACAATCAAGTTTCCAAATCACCATTATCCACCAATTTCCTTTCAAACATGTATACTTAACAACATAACTCCCACATTTCATGAACTTGCATATATATACTTTTCATACATAAAAAGTTAGACTTTTTATGGTGACTTTTTATAACAAGCAAGTTATTTAACTTAATCTTGTAAGAACCAAGTTTACTAAACTTTCAAAACTAGGTTTTAAATCCATTTAAACACTTGTTTCTTTATGTAGTCTAAAAATTACATGTTTAGTTCATGAAAGTGAGTATGATGATCTTTAATGATTTAAACATAACCATGTTTAAATCATCTTTTTATGTTCATCATGGTAAGATGAACACTAATCTTGAATACTACAATAATATACTCACAAGATCATCATGTACATAAACTTTAAATCACTAATATTAACAAAATCAACATAAACAACATGATCATACAAATTAACTACACTAATCTACACGTATCAACACATAATATAGTTAGATTTAGTGTTTATTAGCTTTGAGATTAGAGTTTTTGTTTATGTTTAACTTAAATTCAAGATCATCAACTTGTACTTTTGAGATTAACTATTAATAAAAAGCCTAAATATAGTGTTTAGAAGTCTTACAACTTTGCACAAGCCGAAATAAGAAAATAAGAAGAAGATTAAGCTCCAAAAGTGCTCCTAATGATGCTCAATGTTTGCAACTCCTTGCTCATCCTTGAAATGGGTTTAAAGTGCTTGTAATGTAGTATTTTAGTGATGAAAAAAAATGGTGAAGGTGGGTGGTGGTTTGTGGCAGTATACAAGAGAAAAAAAAAAAAAGACAAGGAAGTTGTTGTTTGCAAGTTTGTAGCAAATGTGGTGTGATGTTGTTATATATATATATATATATATGACAATGATCCGTTTGGAACCACCATTTATTGCGAGAACCGCGAGAAACAATGTTAACACAACCAAAAATGCCTAAAAATAGCTAAAAAACACACCAATTTTTTTTTTAATATTTTTTAAAAAAAAATCGTTACTTTTAGTAGCCAAAAAAATTTTTTTTTTTGCCACTAAAAGTAGCGATTTTAACATAAAAAATATTAAAAAAAAAAATTAGATTTTTTTTTATTTTTTTAGGTTTTTTGGGGGTTTAGTTTTTAGTATTTTAGCTTGAGGGGGGGGGGGGGGTTAGGTTTTTTTTTAGGTTTTTTGGGGGTTTTAGTTTTTAGCATTTAGCTTGGGGGGGGGGGGGGGGTTAGGTTTTGGGAGGGGGGGTTATGTTTTTTTTTTTTTGGGGGGTGGGGGTTAGGTTTTTTTTAGCTATTTTAGGTTGTGTTCAGATTGGTTCTTGCGGTTCTCGCAATAAAGGTCGTTCTCGCATGAAACTTACCCTATATATATATATATATAGGGTAGGGTTCCAGCGTGAACAACCTCCCAAGAGTGAACTGCGTGAACAGATATGGACCCTTGATTTCCTTTTTAGTTGTTAAGGGTAGGATTGTAATTATATAAAAAAATAGATTTAAATTATTATTTTAATAATTGAATTAAGTTACATCTTTCCTAATTTAAATTCATTATCCATATTATGTTTATTTATTAATAAGATAATTATCAAAACAAACAACAAATCACCAGATTTCAATTTTAATTTTTATTTTAGATTTTATCACCAGAATTCAAATTTTGATTTTTAAGATCCACGTAACCTTCATATTTCAACGGTATACACATGTGTACTTGGATATAAATAGAACAGTACACATGTGTACTCAGCATCGTACATATGTGTACAGTAATTCACAGGTGTACATCAACATTCAACACAAAAAAAATTCCGAGATATCACAAAAACAGACGATATACACATGTGTACATCGCATTAAAAATATGGCAAAATCAGAATACACATATGTACATCGCATTTAAACAAATAAATATTTTAATAATTGAATTAAGTTACATCTTTCCTAATCCTTGATTTGATTTGTGAGAGATTTATGCAATAAATTTAAGAGGATAATTGATTACTTGATTTGTGAGAGATTTATGCAATCAATTTAAGATTGAAATTACACATATACCCTTTTGGTATTTAATTAAATGGAAAAAATTAACCAAATAATTACCATCATGCCACTCACTTTAATCTCAAGATCATAAAAATCAAGGGCCCAGATCAGTTCACGCAGTTCACTCTTAGGATATTGTTCACGTTTGAACCTAATCCTATATATATATATATATATTTAATCTTTCATGACCATGCTTTATCTATCAACTTTTCACCAAAAGTATGGTGAGTATGTAAGGCCATTTTGGCCGAAATTATGAACCTAGGTATGTAGGTTATGGTATATATTTTTTTATGCATTTAGACATGTGTTGGATTTTCTAGAATATATATTTCGGTCATTTGAGGTATACTTGCATCATTAGGAAGGTAACCATGTTTAGGGTGTTAAACTAGGTCTAGCTAGTTCACTAGACTTGTTGGTATTAGTTTTGGATGGTAAAAATACCACTGGTTCGCTCATCGGTTCGATACCGGGTGGTATACGAAAGGTACTAGATAATACCGGGAACTATGAAATTACCATCGATGATATGACGTTTATTTAGGATACTTGCGACGCTAAAATAAGTTTAACTAGTTCACTAGCTTCTTCGTTTGGTTGTTTTGTGATGAAAATACCACTTACTAGGCTTCCGGGTCGATAATGGACTAGTTAAGTGTATAGCGATATAATGCCGGGAGCTTGTTATTTTGGACACTACAATGATATTCCCAAAGTGTTTTAGCATGTACGTCATCAATTGTCATCACTCCGAAGTTCCAGAAATGCTTAATTATTAATACGGACAAGTTAAAAATGTTATATTTTTGGCGAAACGGGCGATTTAGTGATTAGGGCGTTGTACCAGAAAGTTCTAGATTTTTGCAAGATATGTTTTTGTATTAGTATTTTCTTATAAAAATGGACTCAGTTATGTTATCTGTTTGTCGTTTTTCATAATTTCGATCTGTTTTCACGGTTTTGCTGGCATGAATAGTGTAACCATGAATAGTGCGCGCATCACTTTCTACCAACACTTTTAGGACATTGTTTGCTTGGTTTCGCAACACGACGAAAACCAACATATGTTTTAGCATTGTTCTTGTTGTCCTGACACTGTTATCTTATCTGGTTTACGACACAGTTACGTAATTAAATTACGCTAAATGCATGAGATTAAATAAATAAAATAGTGATTAGTTTGTACGGAATTACTGGTTATTTTCCAGTTGTCACAATATTATCCTTATACTTGGCAGTTTCCTCTAAGGCAGTAAGTGCTGTCCTTGTTAAGGATTATGAAGGTACTCAACATCATGTATACTATGTAAGTAAAAGCCTACTTGATGCCGAGTCCAGGTATTCTCATTTAGAAAAACTTATTCTGGGTTTAATCATGGCATCTACTAAATTACGCCATTATTTTGAGACTCATCCTATTATTGTCAAGACTAACTTTCCTATCAAGAATGATCTCAGGAAACCTGAAATGTCAGAAAGGATGGCAAAGTGGGCAGTCAAGCTTAGTGCATATAATATCAAATATGAACCAAGAACTGCCATTAAATCCCAAACCTTAGCTAACTTTGTGGCTGATTTCAGTAGTGATCTACAAAGGGAAGCTGAATTGGAAGTTCAACAACTTGAAGAGACTAAGGATCCTTGGATACTCTTCACAGATGGGGCTTTAAATATCAAAGGAACTGGACTAGGCATACTACTAAAATCGTCACAGGGGTACATAATACCCCATTCAATTGCTTGTGAGTTTCAAACTACTAATAATGAGGCTGAATATGAAGCCTTAATAGCTTGTTTGCAAATTGCCAAGCACATGAGGATCAGGTATCTTGAGGTACATGTAGATTCATTGTTAATTACTAACCACTTTAATGGTTCTTATGCTGTTAAAGGTAAAAAGCTAATCAAATATCTAGAGATAGTCAAGAGATTGGCAGACTCTTTTGCTTCTTTTAGTTTAACACAGGTACCCAGGGAAGAAAATGCAGAAGCTGATGCTCTAGCCAACCTTGGATCATCATTGAAGATTCCGGAGGATGTTAGGATACCAATTATTCACATCTTAACTCCCACTGTAGAGGATCATACAGCCATGGAGATAGTAGACGATTCTGCAATCATACCTAGTGATGGCACACGATCAAGTTCAGGATCGTGGATCCTTCCAATCATGAGATATGTACAACACGGAGAGATTCCTACAGGAGAAAATCCTAGAGCTTTCAAAGTCAATGTATCTCAATTTACAATAATAAATAAGATGTTATATAAACGATCTCTTGCAGGTCCATATCTAAGGTGCATTGAGGATCCAGAAATTCAAGAAGTTCTAAAGGATTTTCGTGAAGGAGATTGTGGAAACTACACTGGGGGCAGAGCACTGTTCTCAAGGATCCTTAGAACAGGATATTATTGGCCTACCATAAAGAAGGATGTTGTGGATTATGCGAAGAAATGTGATGCTTGTCAAAGACATAGCAATATCCTTCATTAACCAGCGGAGCTCCTGCATCCTATATCCTCTTCCTAGCCATTCATGAGATGGGGAATGGATATAGTTGGCAAACTTCCCAAGGCACCAGGAGGAAAAGTGTTTATGCTTGCTATGACTGATTACTTTTCCAAATGGATAGAAGCTGAAGCCTTTGCACAAGTCAGAGAAAAGGAAGTGATATCCTTTATTAAAAGAAACATCATTACTAGATTTGGCATACCTTCTGAAATTGTTTGTGATAATGGATCCCAATTTATTAGGAGTAGAACTACTAACTTTTGTGACAGCTGGGGGATTAAGATGATAACTTCAACACCAGTCCACCCACAAGCTAATAGTCACGCAGAATCATCCAACAAGATTATCATCAACAACTTGAAGAAAAATCTTGGATCCAAGAAAGGGAAATGGGCAGAAGAGCTACCATATGTATTATGGGCTGATAGAACAACACCTAAGAATGCTACTAGTCAAACTCCATTCTCTTTGGTGTTTGGAGCTGAATCTGTGGTCTCTACAAAGATGGTAATCCCTACTGCAAGAACAAGCATCTGTGATCCTGAAGGAAATGCTGAAAACTTGGTTCAAGATTTGGATACCATAGAAGAGCTCAGGGATTTAGCAAGGATAAGATTGGCTAGCTATCAACAAAGGATGGCTGGAGCTTACAACAAGAATGTCAGGATCAGGAAGTTTCAAGTTGGTGATTGTTTTGGTCAAAAAATATGATAAGGATAATGCAACCAAACTCTTTGTTACGGGGAATGATGCTTTAAATGTAGAACAATGATAAGGATCACTTCAATGTAAATTGCACAAACGACACAAGGATTTATACGGGGAAAAAGCCCTTGATCAAGAGTTGATCTCCGGCACAAAAAACCCCGGGTGATGGAAACTACTGATCACCAAGCTCAAATAAATCAATAAATGTTTACAACTTCGGATAGTAACGAGCTAGGTACAAGGATCACTATGGTGAAATGTGTAAAAGTGAGTGAAAACTGTTAAGTGTTTGTCGAGAGCTTCAAGAGTGCGGTTGTATGAGAGTGTGTGTAGCTGAAAATGGCTAAGTGTTCTAATTACTAGCTCGTCACCCCTTTAAAAATAGAAGTTAACTACGCTAACAAACTATCCGACTTTTTTGCCAAGCTCCCACGTTCTCCACAACGTCCATTTCTAGTCAAACGTGTGCGAAATACCCGTGGAATATTCCATAGTTACGTTGCCAAGACCAAGTCAAGCTTGTTACTCCTGCAAAATAATACGAAACACTAACAAACAATCGTTAGTATGAGGATCCTTAAGGTGATCCATGATCCTGATCCTGAAGCTCTTCTAAGGATCACTATCTGTCACAGAAGTAAGGATCATTAATTAGGATAACAAGTAAGGATCACTAATTGTTAGAAAATCCTCCCCTAACAATTGCCCCCAAAATATAAGGAGTGATATGTAAAATAAGCGAATTATATTTTCTTGATCTTATCCGCAACTAACTATCGTAAATATAGCCGTTGTTGTAGAACTATCCGTTGCAACTATGACGTCACAGAAGTGACAACCCTGCATAATCATGATTATAAATAGGAGATATAGATAGGATCGTTTTGCATTTAAATTTCAGAGATACTCCCTTTATAACTGCATCCGAAGATAAACAGGTATTCTCTCTTCATCTTCTTCCTTCTTTTGCTCTGTTTTCCGTCTCTTTCCATCATTATGTCAAAAATGTTGCTCTGGAACTCCCCAGCTAAGGATCACCCGAAAAACAGCCCACTGAAAAGCCAGGGGATCATCGAAGATTCCATAAAAGAACGCTGCTGTTTCAACGATGCACAAATTGATAGGACCCGCCACTGCTTCCCGGCGAACACCGTGTTTAAGTCTTTTGATCCCAATGCCCTGAGTGATCATATTTCCGACAACTGGGTTGCTTTTCCTGTCACTCCGTTCACCATAGGCTATACATATCCTTTCCCAGCCTTCACCCAATCTTTCTTTTCCCTAACCGGCATCTCTTATATCCAAGCCATGCCGATGATATGGAGGGTTTTGTACACCCTTGAAAGGATCATCGAGCAGGAAGGGATAGACCTAGGAATGTCAGAGCTGGGAGAGCTATATGATCTTACTACCTTTGGTTCTCATCGTTATTTGTTTAAACGTAAACCTGGTGAGGAACACCCGATCTTCAAAGCTACCAAGAATGATGCTAACTGGAAGTGGCATTTCTTTTTCATCAAGAGAGATTCTATTGATGACGGAAAGGATCTACCCAAGAAATGGGCTACCCATGGTAGGGTGGAGGATCCTGAGAAGGATCACCAGAGAACTTTCTTTTGATATAAGGATCACTTATATACTTTTGCTTTCTTGTAATGCAGCTATCACCGTTTCACACCTCAGACTGTCTCCTGCTGCCAAAGATAGACTTGCCACTTTCAAGAGACTTGACCCTGAAACAAGGACTTTCAAGACAACCACCCAGGATTCTCAGGAGGTATCCTCAGGCTCTGTCACGATGTCAAGTAAGTATCTTTGTTTAAAAATTTAAATAAATAGTGAAATATAAGTGAAGTAAAGATAGTTATCTTGTTTTGGTTGTGTAGGTGCTGGAAAATCCACCAAGTCTGCTTCAAAGTTCAATGTCACTGATCTCACCACCGTCAGATCCTCCAAAAGAAAGGCTCCTACCAGCCCGACAGCTTCAGTCCCCAAGGCACCCGTCAAAGGAAAGGGAATCAAGAAGAGAAAGGCCTCTGAAGCTGAGGATCTGCAGGGTCTGCCTCTGATCCGCCACCAATTCCTCGAGTACTTCAACGATGAAAGGATCACTGTCTCTGCTCGTATATCCTGCTGACATATCCTGCTGATATATCCTGCTGACATATCCTGCTGATATATCCTGCTGATATATCCTTCTGATTTGAGGATCACTTGGTCCTGACCTTATCTTTTATCCCCTTTGCAGAAATTCGCTGAGATTGAGGACTATGTTGGCCACGTTGAGGATCAGGATAGGAAGATTGCCGACCTCCAACAGGTTGCATTGCTAAAGGACCTCAAAATTGCTGATCTTCAGAAGGAACTCCAAGATGCCAAGACTAAAACGGCTAAAATTCTGATCGACATTGACTATGAAAAGCATGATCTCATAGAAGGTGCAAAGGTCTCTGCCGCCATAGCAATGTACAAGACCAAGCTGCAAATGGCCTTGGAAGCTCAGCATCCTGCCTTTGACAAGAGCACCTGGGATGTGGAAGGCTGGAAGGCAAGGCTGGCTGAACTGGATGATGAAGAGGCTGAGGAGGTCTTGGCGATCGAGGCTGGAGACAAGGGTGAAGGTGGTGAAGCAAGTGGAGCCGGAGGTGGTGATGCAGGGAAGGTTTAGGCTGCATGATTGGGCGATGATGGAAACTTCTAGACATAGCCGGAGCCCAATTTTTTAGTTTGATGGTTGTTTTGTTGAACAATTTGGTGGTTTGTACTGAACAATAGTTTTTAGGATTAAGGATCATGTATGATCCTCTGGACAATAGGTAGGATTGCAAATGGTGGAGGGATCCTCTGTTTGGGGGATGAAGCCATTGTGATCCTGCCGCCTTTATATTCCTGCACTACTTTGAACCTATTATCATGGACACCCTTTACCTACCCCAGCGGACGGGCCACGCATTGCTGGTAGTTGCTCGGGGTAGGTAATTTTGACAACCTTTTAAGGGTTAATCTTTTGTTAATAAATAAAACCTTAATCCTTTGTCGCTTATCTTGTATTGTTATCCTTTTTGTCTCTTTAATTCTCAATTGTTTTGATGTACATTTATTGAATAAGCTGTTTTGAATAAGCCAGATTGAAAATATTAAGGACATGATCCATGATCAAATATCCTATAGTTAAAGAATCCCAAAAAGTAATATATTTTAAGGATCACAAGTTTAGTTGTCAAATTTTAAGGGTTATTCAAATAAACAATGAATAGAATTAAAAATAGTTAAGGATCATACCTGAGGATCCAAGTTAGGATCCTAACCATAATCAGGATAACTATAAGATAAACCTTAGAGAGAAGTAAGGATTAAGGATCCCTAGTTGCTTATCTTCAAGGACCTGAAATAGAGCATAACTTGTGACTAAGCCAATATAAGATAAGAGTTAGCAACTGGGGACAAGCCCAAGGATAACTAGGGACAAGCCCAAGGATCATATGTAAACTGGAGTATGGCCCTAACTGGTGACTATCCAAACTTAGTGACATGAAAATGTCAAAACCTTAGCTAACGTGAAAACGTTAGAAACCTTAGGAACGGATGTATGGTACGTCTACCATTATACGTAGGATCCTAGGTATAGCCAGTACAATGGAATTATCAGCCCCTAAGGCGAGTACTGGTCCCACTGCCTTGAACTATACCAGGATCATCATGCGCTACTGGCGGAACTGGGGTCAAGCCCAAATAACTGGGGTTAAACCCAAGGAACGGATTGCTTCTGCAGATAACCAATATTTTGCTAAGGATACCTGAACTTTCAAAACTTAAAATTACGTGAGAGATGGATAAAGGACACATGATCCTTATCCTTATATGAGAAAATAAAGAAATGAAATAGTTCAAGATTAGGATATTACCAAAGTAAGGATCACCGATACTTTAAGGATCCTTCTAGGATACCCCTAACGTAAGGATCATCTGTGCCATGAGGATCCTGCTCACATGAAATATTTCTTCAAGTGGACAGCATTCCAAGCTCTTGGTAGCAAATCACCTTCCATGGTTAGCAATCTATATGCCCCCTTTCCTGCTTCAGCTTCAATCAAAAAAGGGCCTTCCCATTTTGGAGCCAATTTTCCATCAGCAGGATTGGTGGTATTCTGAAATGCTTTCCTTAATACCATATCTCCAACTTGAAACTTCCTGATCTTGACATTTTTGTTGTAAGCACCAGCCATTCTTTGTTGATAACTGGCCATCCTTATCCTAGCCAGATCCCTGATTTCTTCAATAGTATCCAGGTCTTGAGCCAAGTTCTCATCATTTTCCTCAGGATCACGGGTACTTGTTCTAGCAGTTTGACCCACCATTTCTGTTGGGATCACTGATTCTGCCCCAAATACCAAAGAGAATGGCGTTTGACCAGTAGCATTCTTAGGGGTTGTCCTATCAGCCCAAAGCACATAAGGTAGTTCTTCTGCCCATTTCCCTTTCTTGGATCCAAGCTTCTTCTTCAAATTGTTGATGATGATCTTGTTGGATGATTCTGCTTGACCATTAGCTTGTGGGTGGACTGGTGTTGATGTTATCATCTTAATCCCCCAGCTGTCACAAAAGTTAGTGGTTCTGCCCCCAATGAATTGGGAACCATTATCACATATAATTTCAGAAGGAATACCAAATCTAGTTATAATATTTCTTTTAATGAAGGATATAACTTCCTTTTCTCTGACTTGGGCGAAAGCTTCTGCCTCTATCCACTTGGAGAAGTAATCAGTCATAGCAAGTGTTTTGGTCAAAAAATCTGATGAGGATAATGCAACCAAACTCTCTGTTACGGGGTATGATGCTTGAAATGTAGAACAATGACAAGGATCACTTCAATGTAAATTGCACAAATGACACAAGGATTTATATGGGGAAAAAGCCCTTGATCAAGAGTTGATCTCCGGCACAAAAAACCCCGAGTGATGGAAACTACCGATCACCAAGCTCAAATAAATCAACAAATGTTTACAACTTCGGATAGTAACGAGCTAGGTACAAGGATCACTATGGTGAAGTGTATAAAAATGAGTGAAAACTAATAAGTGTTCGTCGAGAGCTTCAAGAGTGCGATTATATGAGAGTGTGTGTAGCTGAAAAATGGCTAAGTGTTCTAATTCTAGCTCGTCACCCCTTTAAAAATAGAAGTTAACTACAATAAATAACTATCCGACTTTTGTGCCAAGCTCCCACGTTCTCCACAACGTCCATT